>JALJCO010005439.1:0-160000 GCA_023101725.1 Atherinomorus stipes | reverse complement strand
ATCTTTTATTCGTGGTAGGAATCTTTTATTCGTGGTAGAAATCTTTTATTCGTGGTAGAAATCTTTTATTCGTGGTAGAAATCTTTTATTCGTGGTAGAAATCTTTTATTCGTGGTAGGAATCTTTTATTGTGGTAGAAATCTTTTATTCGTGGTAGAAATCTTTTATTCGTGGTAGAAATCTTTTATTCGTGGTAGAAATCTTTTATTCGTGGTAGGAATCTTTTATTCGTGGTAGAAATCTTTTATTCGTGGTAGAAATCTTTTATTCGTGGTAGAAATCTTTTATTCGTGGTAGAAATCTTTTATTCGTGGTAGGAATCTTTTATTCGTGGTAGGAATCTTTTATTCGTGGTAGAAATCTTTTATTCGTGGTAGAAATCTTTTATTCGTGGTAGAAATCTTTTATTCGTGGTAGGAATCTTTTATTCGTGGTAGAAATCTTTTATTCGTGGTAGAAATCTTTTATTCGTGGTAGAAATCTATTATTCGTGGTAGAAATCTTTTATTCGTGGTAGAAATCTTTCATTCGTGGTAGGAATCTTTTATTCGTGGTAGAAATCTTTTATTCGTGGTAGAAATCTATTATTCGTGGTAGAAATCTATTATTCGTGGTAGAAATCTTTTATTCGTGGTAGAAATCTATTATTCGTGGTAGAAATCTATTATTCGTGGTAGAAATCTATTATTCGTGGTAGAAATCTATTATTCGTGGTAGAAATCTATTATTCGTGGTAGAAATCTATTATTCGTGGTAGGAATCTTTTATCCGTGGTAGAAATCTATTATTCGTGGTAGGAATCTTTTATCCGTGGTAGGAATCTTTTATCCGTGGTAGGAATCTTTTATTCGTGGCAGGAATCTTTTATATTTTTTTTTATTTTTTAATTTTTCGTGGTAGAAATCTTTTATTCGTGGTAGAAATCTATTATTCGTGGTAGGAATCTTTTATCCGTGGTAGAAATCTATTATTCGTGGTAGGAATCTTTTATCCGTGGTAGGAATCTTTTATCCGTGGTAGGAATCTTTTATCCGTGGTAGGAATCTTTTATCCGTGGCAGGAATCTTTTATTCGTGGTAGGAATCTTTTATTCGTGGTAGAAATCTTTTATTCGTGGCAGGAATCTTTTATTCGTGGCAGGAAACCTGATAAACCAGAGGAAGTGAGTGCGATTGCGCCGGCTGCAGCAGGAAGCAGGAAACGCAGTCACATCCGGGTCTTTGAGGTGAAAACAAGGAGCAACACGTGAATCTGACGGTCGACCGCCGATCCTCAGTTTGTAGATCTTCCTTTAAATCTACTTCATGTTTGGCTGCGACAAACATCATTTTTCTTTCTGCCGTTATAATAAAACAAGGCTGCCCGCTTTTAAAGGAGCATTTCACAGATTTCGGACATCGTCACGGCCTAAACCAGCTGATCTTTCATAAGCGGTTATTATTATTAATCCTGAAGCTGTTTCTGAACCAGGATTCTGGTCCGGTTCTGGTCTCACTCACCCTCCCACACGGTGTCCCGTCCTCGGACCAGCCTGAACTTGTAGCGCCGGTCCAGCTGGCCTCTCTGGACCCGGCATCCAGCCACCGGAACCTTCTTCTTCCCCACGGAGACGTCGAACGTGGCCAGAACCGCAGCCTCACCTGGAGAGGAGAAAAGATGAGGTTCTGGACCTGCAGGCGGGTCTGGACCTGCGGGCGGGTCCGGACCTGCGGGAGGTTCTGGACCTGCGGGAGGTTCCGGACCTGCAGGCGGGGACCTGTGGGCGGGTCCTGGACCTGCGGGCGGGTCTGGACCTGCCGGCGGGTCCTGGACCTGCGGGAGGTTCCGGACCTGCGGGCGGGTCCGGACCTGCGGGAGGTTCTGGACCTGCGGGAGGTTCCGGACCTGCAGGCGGGGACCTGCGGGCGGGTCCTGGACCTGCGGGCGGTTCTGGACCTGCGGGCGGGTCCTGGACCTGCAGGCGGGGACCTGCGGGCGGGTCCTGGACCTGCGGGAGGTTCCGGACCTGCGGGAGGGTCCGTACCTGCGGGCGGGTCCGGACCTGCGGGCGGTTCCGGACCTGCGGGCGGGTCCGGACCTGATCCTAGAACCTCTCTGATCCTAGATCCTCTCTGATCCTAGATCCTCTCTGATCCTAGATCCTCCTGATCCTAGAACCTCTCTGATCCTAGATCCTCCTGATCCTAGAACCTCTCTGATCCTAGAACCTCTCTGATCCTAGATCCTCCTGATCCTAGAACCTCTGTGATCCTAGATCCTCCTGATCCTAGAACCTCTCTGATCCCAGAACCTCTGTGATCCTAGAACCTCTCTGATCCTAGATCCTCTCTGATCCTAGAACCTCTCTGATCCTAGAACCTCTCTGATCCTAGATCGTCCTGATCCTAGAACCTCTCTGATCCCAGAACCTCTGTGATCCTAGAATCTCTCTGATCCTAGAACCTCTCTGATCCTAGATCCTCTCTGATCCTAGATCCTCTCTGATCCTAGAACCTCTCTGATCCTAGAACCTCTCTGATCCTAGAACCTCTCTGATCCTAGATCGTCTCTGATCCTAGAACCTCTCTGATCCTAGATCCTCTCTGATCCTAGAACCTCTGTGATCCTAGAACCTCTCTGATCCTAAAACCTCTCTGATCCTAGAACCTCTGTGATCCTAGAACCTCTCTGATCCTAGAACCTCTCTGATCCTAGAACCTCTCTGATCCTAGAACCTCTCTGATCCTAGATCGTCTCTGATCCTAGAACCTCTCTGATCCTAGATCCTCTCTGATCCTAGAACCTCTGTGATCCTAGAACCTCTCTGATCCTAGAACCTCTCTGATCCTAGAACCTCTCTGATCCTAGAACCTCCTGATCCTAGAACCTCTCTGATCCTAGAAACACTGATCACGTTCTCAGACACCAGTGGCGGTTTTGGACCGGCGGTTCCGGACTCACCGATCACGTTCTTGGACACCAGTGGCGGTTTTGGACCGGCGGTTCCGGACTCACCGATCACGTTCTCAGACAGCGGCGGCGGTTTTGGACCGGCGGTTCTGGACCGGCGGTTCTGGACCGGCGGTTCTGGACTCACCGATCACGTTCTCGGACACCAGCGGCGGTTTTGGACCGGCGGTTCCGGACTCACCGATCACGTCCTCGGACACCAACAGCGGTTCTGGACCTGTGGTTCTGGACCGGCGGTTCCGGACCGGCATTTCTGGACCGGCGGTTCCGGACTCACCGATCACGTTCTTGGACACCAGCAGCGGTTCTGGACCGGTGGTTCCGGACCGGCGGTTCTGGACTCACCGATCATGTTCTCGGACACCAGCGGCGGTTTTGGACCAGCGGTTTTGGAGCGGCGGTTCTGGACCGGCGGTTCCGGACTCACCGATCACGTTCTCGGACGCCAGCGGCGGTTCTGGACCGGCGGTTCCGGACTCACCGATCACGTTCTCGGACACCAGCGGCGTTTCTGGACCAGCGGTTCCGGACCGGCGGTTCCGGACTCACCGATCACGTTCTCGGACGCCAGCGGCGGTTATGGACCGGCGGTTCCGGACTCACCGATCACGTTCTCGGACACCAGCGGCGGTTCTGGACCGGCGGTTCCGGACCGGCGGTTCCGGACTCACCGATCACGTTCTCGGACACCAGCGGCGGTTCTGGACCGGCGGTTCTGGACTCACCGATCACGTTCTCGGACACCAGCGGCGGTTCTGGACCGGCGGTTCTGGACCGGCGGTTCTGGACTCACCGATCACGTTCTCGGACACCAGCGGCGGTTCTGGACCGGCGGTTCTGGACCGGCGGTTTTGGACTCACCGATCACGTTCTCGGACACCAGCGGCGGTTCTGGACCGGCGGTTCTGGACCGGTGGTTCTGGACCGGCGGTTCTGGACCGGCGGTTCTGGACTCACCGATCACGTTCTCGGACACCAGCGGCGGTTCTGGACCGGCGGTTCTGGACCGGGCGGTTTTGGACTCACCGATCACGTTCTCGGACACCAGCGGCGGTTCTGGACCGGGCGGTTCTGGACCGGTGGTTCTGGACCGGCGGTTCTGGACCGGCGGTTCTGGACTCACCGATCACGTTCTCGGACACCAGCGGCGGTTCTGGACCGGCGGTTTTGGACTCACCGATCACGTTCTCGGACACCAGCGGCGGTTCTGGACCTGCGGTTCTGGACTCACCGATCACGTTCTCGGACACCAGCGGCGGTTCTGGACCGGCGGTTCTGGACCGGCGGTTCTGGACTCACCGATCACGTTCTCGGACACCAGCGGCGGTTCTGGACCGGCGGTTCCGGACCGGCGGTTCCGGACCGGCGGTTCTGGACCGGCGGTTCTGGACCGGCAGTTCCGGACTCACCGATCACGTTCTCGGACACCAGCGGCGGTTTTGGACCGGCGGTTCCGGACTCACCGATCACGTTCTCGGACACCAGCGGCGGTTTTGGACCGGCGGTTCTGGACCGGCGGTTCCGGACTCACCGATCACGTTCTCGGACACCAGCAGCGGTTCTGGACCGGCGGTTCTGGACCGGCGGTTCCGGACCGGCGGTTCTGGACTCACCGATCACGTTCTCGGACACCAGCGGCGGTTATGGACCGGCGGTTCTGGACCGGCGGTTCCGGACCGGCGGTTCTGGACTCACCGATCACGTTCTCGGACACCAGCGGCGGTTCTGGACCGGCGGTTCTGGACCGGCGGTTCTGGACTCACCGATCACGTTCTCGGACACCAGCAGCGGTTCTGGACCGGCGGTTCTGGACCGGCGGTTCCGGACTCACCGATCACGTTCTCGGACACCAGCGGCGGTTATGGACCTGTGGTTCTGGACCTGTGGTTCTGGACCGGCGGTTCTGGACTCACCGATCACGTTCTCGGACACCAGCGGCGGTTCCGGACCGGCGGTTCTGGACCTGTGGTTCTGGACCGGCGGTTCTGGACTCACCGATCACGTTCTCGGACACCAGCGCCGGTTCTGGACCGGCGGTTATGGACCGGCGGTTCCGGACCGGCGGTTCTGGACTCACCGATCACGTTCTCGGACACCAGCGGCGGTTATGGACCTGTGGTTATGGACCGGCGGTTCCGGACCGGCGGTTCTGGACTCACCGATCACATTCTCGGACACCAGCGGCGGTTCTGGACCGGCGGTTATGGACCGGCGGTTCCGGACTCACCGATCACGTTCTCGGACACCAGCAGCGGTTCTGGACCGGCGGTTCTGGACCTGTGTTTCTGGACCGGCGGTTCCGGACTCACCGATCACGTTCTCGGACACCAGCGCCGGTTCTGGACCGGGCGGTTCTGGACTCACCGATCACGTTCTCGGACACCAGCGCCGGTTCTGGACCGGGCGGTTCCGGACTCACCGATCACGTTCTCGGACACCAGCGGTGGTTCTGGACCGGCGGTTCTGGACTCACCGATCACGTTCTCGTACACCAGCGCCGGTTTTGGACCGGCGGTTCCGGACCGGCGGTTCCGGACCGGCGGTTCTGGACTCACCGATCACGTTCTCGGACACCAGCAGCGGTTCTGGACCGGCGGTTCTGGACTCACCGATCACGTTCTCGGACACCAGCGGCGGTTTTGGACCGGTGGTTCTGGACCGGCGGTTCTGGACTCACCGATCACGTTCTCGGACACCAGCGCCGGTTCTGGACCGGCGGTTCTGGACTCACCGATCACGTTCTCGGACACCAGCGCCGGCAGCTTGGCGCTCAGCTCCTCCTTCAGCTCGTCGATCAGCTTGTAGATGACGTCATGGAGACGCAGCGGGACGCCTTTCCGGGCCGCCAGGGTCCGAATGGAGCGGCTCGCCGCCACGTTGAAGCCGTAGATGGACCCTGAGGAAGAGAGGGAGTCAGGACCGGAATGGGACCGGGTCAGAACTGGGTCAGGATCTGGTCAGAACTGGGTCAGAACCAGGTTGGAACTGGGTCAGGATCCGGTCAGAACCGGGTCAGAACCAGGTTGGAACTGGGTCAGGATCTGGTCAGAACTGGGTCAGGATCCGGTCAGAACCGGGTCAGAACCAGGTTGGAACTGGGTCAGGATAGGTTCAGCACCATATCAGAACTGGATCAGGACCGGACTGGGACCGGGTCAGAACTGGGTCAGGACTGAGTAAGAACTGGGTCAGGGTCTGGTCAGAACTGGGTCAGAACCAGGTTGGAACTGGGTCAGGATAGGTTCAGCACCATATCAGAACTGGATCAGGACCGGGTCAGAACCTGGTCCGAACCGAGTCGGAACTGGCTCACAACCGGGTTGGACCTGGATCTTGACCGGGTCAAATCCGTGTCAGAACTGGGTCAAAACTGGGTCAGTATCGGGTCAGAACCAGGTCGGAACTGGGTCAGGATCGCTTCAGCACCAGGGTAGAACGGGATCAGAACCTGGTCAGGATCAGGTCAGAACCGGGTTGGAACTGGGTCAGAACCGGGTTGTACCTGAATCAGGACCGGGTCAGATCCGGGTCGGAACTGGGTCAAAACTAGGTCAATACCGGGTTGGAACTGGGTCAGGATCGGGTCAGGACCAGGTCAGAATCAGGTCAGAACCACGTTGGAACTGGGTCAGAACTGGGTCAGAACCAGGTTGGACCTGGGTCAAGACCGGGTCAGAACCGGGCCGGAACTGGGTCAGGATCGGGTCAGAACCAGGTCGGAATCAGGTCAGAACCACGTCGGAACTGGGTCGGAACCGGGTCAGAACCAGGTTGGACCTGGGTCAAGACCGGGTCAGAACCACGTCGGAACTGGGTCAGGATCGGGACAGAACCACGTCCGAATCAGGTCAGAAACGAGTCGGAACCGGGCTTACCTCCGAACGTCTCGGCCATGGTGACGTCGTTCTCGGACACGTCTCCGATCCCGAAGTGGACGATGTCCAGAGGACACTGCGTCTGCGCGTCGTAGCCGTCCAGGATGTCCAGCAGCGTCTCCACCGACCCGTCCACGTCACCTGGACACCAATGGTGGGTCAAACGGGCCGCGATGGGGGGGGGGCGGAGCCTGCGGGGGCGGGGCCTGCAGGGGGCGGGGCCTGCAGGGGGCGGGGCCTACGGGGGCGGGGCCTACCTTTGATGATGAGCGGCAGTCCGAGCGGCTCGTCGCCGCTCCGCTCGCTGGGTCTGCAGGCGAAGCGGGTCTTGTTGGCCCGGTACAGCGCCGCCTTCCTCTGCCTCCAGGTCAGGTGACTAAGCTCCGCCCTCTCCTGCCGGTACGCCTGCAGGTGCTGCTGCTGCTTCAGCGCGATGGCGCTCTGCTCCTCCACCAGCTTCTGCTGCTCCTCCTCCTGGAGCCTCCACTCCACCACCTCCCGCGCTCGCTGCTGCAGGAGGAAGGAGGCGGGTCAGAACCTGGAGAACTCCTGGAAACACCTGGAGAACACCTGGAAACTGCGGTGGTCTCGGCCTCATGTCCTCACCTCCGTCTCCACCTCCAGGATGGTCTCCCCGGCGGACGGCAGCTCCCTCCACCCCACCACCTCCACGGCCGCGCTCGGCGCCGCCTCCGTCACCGCGCGGCCGTTCTCGTCAAACAGGAACCGGACTTTGGCCCAACACCGGCCCGCCACCAGGACGCAGCCGCGCCGCAGCGTCCCCCGCTGCACGATGGCCGTGGTCACGGGCCTGCAGACAGAACCGGGTCGTTACAGAACTGTATGTACCAGGTCAGTTAGAACCGGTTTTGAGGGTTCCACGAGTCAGGTTTTAGAACTGGTTTTGAGGGTTCCACGAGTCAGGTTTTAGAACTGGTTTTAAGGGTTCCATGAGTCAGGTTTTAGAACTGGTTTTGAGGTTTTAGAACTGGTTTTAAGGGTTCCACGAGTCAGGTTTTAGAACTGGTTTTGTGGTTTTAGAACTGGTTTTGAGGGTTCCACGAATCAGGTTTTAGAACTGGTTATAAGGGTTCCATGAGTCAAGTTTTAGAACTGGTTTTGTGGTTTTAGAACTGGTTTTATTGGTTCCACGAGTCAGGTTTAAGAACCGGTTTTGAGGTTTTAGAACCGGTTCTCAGGGTTATAATGGGTCAGGTTTTAGAACCGGTTTTGAGGTTTTAGAACCAGTTTTGAGGGTTCCACGAGTCAGATTTTAGAACTGGTTTTGTGGTTTTAGAACCAGTTTTAAGGGTTCCACGAGTCAGGTTTTAGAACTGGTTTTGAGGGTTCCACGAATCAGGTTTTAGAACTGGTTATAAGGGTTCCATGAGTCAGGTTTTAGAACTGGTTTTGTGGTTTTAGAACTGGTTTTATTGGTTCCACGAGTCAGGTTTAAGAACCGGTTTTGAGGTTTTAGAACCGGTTCTCAGGGTTATAATGGGTCAGGTTTTAGAACCGGTTTTGAGGTTTTAGAACCAGTTTTGAGGGTTCCACGAGTCAGGTTTTAGAGCTGGTTTTGTGGTTTTAGAACTGGTTTTGAGGGTTCCACCAGTCAGGTTTTAGAACTGGTTTTGTGGTTTTAGAACCAGTTTGGAGGGTTCCACGAATCAGGTTTTAGAACTGGTTTTGTGGTTTTAGAACCGGTTTTGAGGGTTCCACCAGTCAGGTTTTAGAACTGGTTTTGTGGTTTTAGAACTGGTTTCATGGGTTCCAAGAGTCAGGTTTTGGAACTGGTTTTGAGGTTTTAGAACCGGTTTTGAGGGTTCCACGAGTCAGGTTTTGGAACTGGTTTTGAGGTTTTAGAACTGGTTTTGAGGGTTCCACGAGTCAGGTTTTAGAACTGGTTTTGTGGTTTTAGAACCGGTTTTGAGGGGTTCCACCAGTCAGGTTTTAGAACTGGTTTTGTGGTTTTAGAACTGGTTTCATGGGTTCCAAGAGTCAGGTTTTAGAACTGGTTTTGAGGTTTTAGAACTGGTTTTGAGGGTTCCACGAGTCAGGTTTTAGAACTGGTTTTGTGGTTTTAGAACCGGTTTTGAGGGTTCCACCAGTCAGGTTTTAGAACTGGTTTTGTGGTTTTAGAACTGGTTTCATGGGTTCCAAGAGTCAGGTTTTAGAACTGGTTTTGAGGTTTTAGAACTGGTTTTGAGGGTTCCACGAGTCAGGTTTTAGAACTGGTTTTGTGGTTTTAGAACCGGTTTTGAGGGTTCCACCAGTCAGGTTTTAGAACTGGTTTTGTGGTTTTAGAACTGGTTTCATGGGTTCCAAGAGTCAGGTTTTAGAACTGGTTTTGTGGTTTTAGAACTGGTTTCATGGGTTCCAAGAGTCAGGTTTTAGAACTGGTTTTGTGGTTTTAGAACTGGTTTCATGGGTTCCACGAGTCAGGTTTTGGAACCGGTTTAAAGGTTTGAGAACCGGTTCTCAGGGTTCTAATGGGTCAGGATTTAGAACCGGTTTTGAGGTTTTAGAACCATTTTTGAGGGTTTCACGTAGGGATGGGTACCGAAATCGGTACTTTTATTGGTACCTACCGAACTCCGTCGGTACTACCGGGTACCGATTCACGTAAAATCAAACGGTACCATGTTTCGGTACCTAAATGCATCCTTTTTAATGTGAGGTAGTGGAGGAGTTTGTTATTTCTGTGCTGCACGTGAACGTTGCATCGCAGCATGACATCAGCAGCAGCGGCGCGTGTTCAGTCAGAAGCTTTCCTGCTTCACTTCTCTAAAACATCAAGTTCTGCATTATTTGTGATGCGAGCGGCGGGAACACGTCTGATCTGAGGAAGCAGCAGATTTAACACAATATTCTTCTCAAAGCTCCGTTCCCGTCGCATCCGCAGCCCGCAGAAAAAAGAGGGGGGAGTCCGTCAGCGCCTCGGCGGCTGAACAGATGTAATTGGGGGCAGATGATAACCAGCAGGTTCACAAACTGCCGTTCAAGAACTTAATACGATGTGAATATTTACTGAGTTTAGCATCAACCGAGACAGTAAACCAGTTCTGGGGGGACGCGCATGTCACGTCTCTCCCCCCCCTCCCTCTGTCGCATCCCACATCTTTATTAAAGTTTCCGCACGCGAGTGCACCAGCCCCCATACTTACATCTGATAAATAAGAGTCTGCGTCTCTGAAACAGCTTGTATGGTTTAACCAGCACGGCAGAAACTGTCTGCATCAAGTTAGTAACCTGATCCCTGCAGCAGGATTACAGCCTCCAGACCTGCGCAAAACACGCCACAAAATCAGTTTAGTGTCGGAGAATATTCCGTCCTTTTTTCTCATTAAATTATTCTGTCATTATTATTATTTCATCTGGAACAAACTCCCAGAAAGTCTCAGATCAGCTGAAACACTTGTTCTCAGCTGCATTCACATAGATTTTACATAAAGTTCAAATCTGCATGGCTCTATGCTCTCTTTTTAATCATAAATATTTAAAATTTTTATCATTTTAAAATCATACTTGTACTTTTTTGTTCTTAATCATTTTCCCTTTTTACACCCTGCTGTAATGCTTATGGTTTATTTAAAGCACTTTGAATTTTCCTGTTGGCTACATGAAATGTGCTGTATAAAAAAACTTGCCTTGCCCTTAAGTTTCCCTGTTACCAGACGCTCTGACATCATAGAGAAACAGCTGGATTTTGCTTTAATATGTTGTTTAAAAATTCTATGTTGAGAATGAGAAATAAATCTGTTATTGCCATATAAACACACAGAAAAGTACCGAAAACTGGTACCGTTTGGTACCGGTACCAATTCACTGGTATCGAAAGTTGGTACCGTATCGATTCAAATGTGAAAGGTACCCATCGCTAGTTTCACAAGTCAGGTTTTAGAACCGGTTTTGTGGTTTTAGAACCAGTTTTAAGGGTTCCACGAGTCAGGTTTTAGAACTGGTTTTGAGGTTTTAGAACCGGTTTGAGGATTCCATGAGTCAGGTTTTAGAACCGGTTTTGAGGATTCCATGAGTCAGGTTTTAGAACTGGTTTTGAGGATTCCATGAGTCAGGTTTTAGAACCGGTTTTGAGGGTTCCATGAGTCAGGTTTTAGAACCGATTTTGAGGGTTCCATGAGTCAGGTTTTAGAACCGGTTTTGAGGGTTCCATGAGTCAGGTTTTAGAACCGATTTTGAGGATTCCATGAGTCAGGTTTTAGAACTGGTTTTGAGGATTCCATGAGTCAGGTTTTAGAACCGATTTTGAGGGTTCCATGAGTCAGGTTTTAGAACCGGTTTTGAGGGTTCCATGAGTCAGGTTTTAGAACTGGTTTTGATGGTTCAACGAGTCAGGTTTTAGAACTGGTTTTGAGGGTTCCATGAGTCAGGTTTCAGAACTGGTTTTGAGGGTTCCATGAGTCAGGTTTCAGAACTGGTTTTGAGGGTTCCATGAGTCAGGTTTCAGAACTGGTTTTGAGGATTCCATGAGTCAGGTTTTAGAACCGGTTTTGAGGGTTCAACGAGTCAGGTTTTAGAACTGGTTTTGAGGGTTCCATGAGTCAGGTTTTAGAACCGGTTTTGAGGGGTTCCATGAGTCAGGTTTTAGAACTGGTTTTGAGGGTTCCATGAGTCAGGTTTTAGAACTGGTTTTGAGGGTTCCATGAGTCAGGTTTTAAAACTGGTTTTGAGGGTTCAACGAGTCGGGTTTAAGAACTGGTTTTGAGGGTTCCATGAGTCAGGTTTTAGAACCGGTTTTGAGGGTTCCATGAGTCAGGTTTTAGAACTGGTTTTGAGGGGCTCCATGAGTCAGGTTTTAGAACTGGTTTTGAGGGTTCCATGAGTCAGGTTTTAGAACTGGTTTTGAGGGTTCCATGAGTCAGGTTTTAGAACTGGTTTTGAGGGTTCCATGAGTAAGGTTTTAAAACTGGTTTTGAGGGTTCAACGAGTCGGCTTTAAGAACTGGTTTTGAGGGTTCCATGAGTCAGGTTTTAGAACCGGTTTTGAGGGGGTTCCATGAGTCAGGTTTTAGAACCGATTTTGAGGGTTCCATGAGTCAGGTTTTAGAACTGGTTTTGAGGGTTCAAAGAGTCAGGTTTTAGAACTGGTTTTGAGGGTTCCATGAGTCAGGTTTTAGAACTGGTTTTGAGGGTTCCATGAGTCAGGTTTTAGAACTGGTTTTCAAGGTTCAACGAGTCAGGTTTTAGAACTGGTTTGAGGCCGAGCAGGTTTTAGAAATGGTTTTGAGGGTTCCATGAGTCAGGTTTTAGAACTGGTTTTGAGGGTTCCATGAGTCAGGTTTTAGAACTGGTTTTGAGGGTTCCATGAGTCAGGTTTTAGAACTGGTTTTGAGGGTTCCATGAGTCAGGTTTTAGAACTGGTTTTGAGGGTTCCATGAGTCAGGTTTTAGAACCGGTTTTGAGGATTCCATGAGTCAGGTTTTAGAACTGGTTTTGAGGATTCCATGAGTCAGGTTTTAGAACCGGTTTTGAGGGTTCCATGAGTCAGGTTTTAGAACCGATTTTGAGGGTTCCATGAGTCAGGTTTTAGAACCGGTTTTGAGGGTTCCATGAGTCAGGTTTTAGAACCGATTTTGAGGATTCCATGAGTCAGGTTTTAGAACTGGTTTTGAGGATTCCATGAGTCAGGTTTTAGAACCGATTTTGAGGGTTCCATGAGTCAGGTTTTAGAACCGGTTTTGAGGGTTCCATGAGTCAGGTTTTAGAACTGGTTTTGATGGTTCAACGAGTCAGGTTTTAGAACTGGTTTTGAGGGTTCCATGAGTCAGGTTTCAGAACTGGTTTTGAGGGTTCCATGAGTCAGGTTTCAGAACTGGTTTTGAGGGTTCCATGAGTCAGGTTTCAGAACTGGTTTTGAGGATTCCATGAGTCAGGTTTTAGAACCGGTTTTGAGGGTTCAACGAGTCAGGTTTTAGAACTGGTTTTGAGGGTTCCATGAGTCAGGTTTTAGAACCGGTTTTGAGGGGTTCCATGAGTCAGGTTTTAGAACTGGTTTTGAGGGTTCCATGAGTCAGGTTTTAGAACTGGTTTTGAGGGTTCCATGAGTCAGGTTTTAAAACTGGTTTTGAGGGTTCAACGAGTCGGGTTTAAGAACTGGTTTTGAGGGTTCCATGAGTCAGGTTTTAGAACCGGTTTTGAGGGGCTCCATGAGTCAGGTTTTAGAACTGGTTTTGAGGGTTCCATGAGTCAGGTTTTAGAACTGGTTTTGAGGGTTCCATGAGTCAGGTTTTAGAACTGGTTTTGAGGGTTCCATGAGTAAGGTTTTAAAACTGGTTTTGAGGGTTCAACGAGTCGGCTTTAAGAACTGGTTTTGAGGGTTCCATGAGTCAGGTTTTAGAACCGGTTTTGAGGGGTTCCATGAGTCAGGTTTTAGAACCGATTTTGAGGGTTCCATGAGTCAGGTTTTAGAACTGGTTTTGAGGGTTCAAAGAGTCAGGTTTTAGAACTGGTTTTGAGGGTTCCATGAGTCAGGTTTTAGAACTGGTTTTGAGGGTTCCATGAGTCAGGTTTTAGAACTGGTTTTCAAGGTTCAACGAGTCAGGTTTTAGAACTGGTTTTGAGGGTTCAACGAGTCAGGTTTTAGAAATGGTTTTGAGGGTTCCATGAGTCAGGTTTTAGAACTGGTTTTGAGGGTTCCATGAGTCAGGTTTTAGAACTGGTTTTGAGGGTTCCATGAGTCAGGTTTTAGAACTGGTTTTGAGGGTTCCATGAGTCAGGTTTTAGAACTGGTTTTGAGGGTTCCATGAGTCAGGTTTTAGAACTGGTTTTGAGGGTTCCATGAGTCAGGTTTTAGAACTGGTTTTGAGGGTTCAACGAGTCAGGTTTTAGAACTGGTTTTGAGGGTTCCATGAGTCAGGTTTTAAAACTGGTTTTGAGGGTTCAACGAGTCGGGTTTAAGAACTGGTTTTGAGGGTTCCATGAGTCAGGTTTTAGAACCGGTTTTGAGGGGTTCCATGAGTCAGGTTTTAGAACCGATTTTGAGGGTTCCATGAGTCAGGTTTTAGAACTGGTTTTGAGGGTTCAACGAGTCAGGTTTTAGAACTGGTTTTGAGGGTTCCATGAGTCAGGTTTTAGAACTGGTTTTGAGGGTTCCATGAGTCAGGTTTTAGAACTGGTTTTGAGGGTTCAACGAGTCAGGTTTTAGAACCAGTTTTGAGGGTTCAACGAGTCAGGTTTTAGAACCAGTTTTGAGGGTTCAACGAGTCAGGTTTTAGAACCTGTTTTGAGGGTTCCATGAGTCAGGTTTTAGAACCTGTTTTGAGGGTTCCATGAGTCAGGTTTTAGAACTGGTTTTAAGGGTTCCGCCAGTCAGGTTTTAGAACTGGTTTTGTGGTTTTAGAACCAGTTTTGAGGGTTCCATGAGTCAGGTTTTAGAACTGGTTTTCAGGTTTTAGAACCGGTTTTATGGGTTCCAAGAGTCAGGTTTTGGAACTGGTTTTGAGGTTTTGGAACCAGTTTTGAGGGTTTCCACGAGTCAGGTTTTAGAACTGGTTTTGAGGTTTTGGAACCGGTTTTGAGGGTTCCACGAGTCAGGTTTCAGAACTGGTTTTGAGGTTTTAGAACCGGTTTTTAGGGTTCCACGAGTCAGGTTTTTAGAACCGGTTATGAGGTTTTAGAACCTGTTTTGAGTTCCACTAGTCAGGTTTTTAGAACCGGTTTTAAGGGTTTAGAACCTGTTTTGAGGGTTCCACGAGTCAGGTTTTTAGAACCGGTTTTGAGGTTTTAGAACCGGTTTTGAGGGTTCCACAAGTCAGGTTTTAGAACCGGTTTTGAGGTTTTACAACTGGTTTTAGGGTTCCACGAGTCAGGTTTTAGAACCGGTTTTGAGGTTTTACAACTGGTTTTAGGGTTCCACGAGTCAGGTTTTAGAACTGGTTTTAGGGTTCCACGAGTCAGGTTTTAGAACCGGTTTTGAGGGTTCCACGAGTCAGGTTTTTAGAACCGGTTTTGAGGTTTAGAACCTGTTTTGAGGGTTCCACGAGTCAGGTTTTTAGAACCGGTTTTGAGGTTTTAGAACCGGTTTTGAGGGTTCCACGAGTCAGGTTTCAGAACTGGTTTTGAGGTTTTAGAACCGGTTTTTAGGGTTCCACGAGTCAGGTTTTTAGAACCGGTTTTGAGATTTTAGAACCTGTTTTGAGTTCCACTAGTCAGGTTTTTAGAACCGGTTTTGAGGTTTTAGAACCTGTTTTGAGGGTTCCACGAGTCAGGTTTTAGAACCGGTTTTGAGGTTTTAGAACCGGTTTTAATGGTTCCATGAGTCATGTTTTAGAACCAATTTTAAAGTTTAAAAACCGGTTCTCAGGGTTCTAATAGGTCAGGTTTTAGATTTGAGACAGACTGCGTGCGTATACGTGAAGACTGAGTTGGAGATGCGGTCGGTGTGGGCGGAGCCTGAGTCGGTTCTCCCCATCGGGTTCTCACCCTTTGCCTTTATCGGTCCGGCTCTCGATGACCACGCCCTCCACGGGTCCGCTCGGCTCCGCCTTTAGTTCCAGAACCTCGGCCAGCGCCACCGTCGCCTCCACCAGAGCCAGCAGGTTGTCGCCCTGGTGATGGTGACATCATCACTTACATCACAACGACTTCCTGATTTTACGCTGTGGTGCGGCGGTTCTGACCGGTTCTGACCGGTCCCGTCGGGTCACCTTCAGAGCCGAGATGTGGATCGCCTGGACGTCTCCTCCGAACTCCTCACAGACCACATCGTGGACCAGAAGCTCCTGCTTCACCCTCTGAGGGTCGGCCTGAGGACGGTCGCACTTGTTCACCGCCACGATGACGGGGACTGAGACAGGGACGGCGGAGACATCAGGACACGCAGAGACATCAGGACACGCAGAGACATCAGAGACATCAGGACACGCGGAGACATCAGGACACGCGAAAACATCAGAACGGCGGGGACATCAGGACACGCAGAGACATCAGGACACGCGGGGAGATCAGGACACGCAGAGACATCAGGACACGCGGGGACATCAGGACAAGCGGAGACATCAGGACACGCAGAGACATCATGACACGAGGAGACATCATGACACGCAGAGACATCAGGACACGCGGAGACATCATGACACGAGGAGACATCATGACACGCAGAGACATCATGACACGCAGAGACATCATGACACGCGGAGACATGACACGCAGAGACATCAGGACACGCGGAGACATCAGGACACGCAGAGACATCAGGACAGCGGGGACATCAGGACACGCAGAGACATCAGGACAGCGGGGACATCAGGACACACAGAGATATCAGGCCGGCGGGGACATCAGGACACACAGAGACATCAGGACAGCGGGGACATCAGGACACACAGAGACATCAGGACGGCGGGGACATCAGGACACACAGAGATATCAGGACGGCGGGGACATCAGGACACACAGACATCAGGACGGCGGAGACATCAGGACGGCGGGGACATCAGGACGGCGGAGACATCAGGACGGCGGAGACATCAGGATGGCGGGGACATTAGGACGGCGGAGACATGCGGTCATCGGGACAAAGAGACAAACATGAGCCTGTAAACATCAGAAGGTCTGGGGGGGTTTTGGCCCTGGGCTCTGACTGGCAGGTGGACCCGGTACCTTGGGCCCTCCTGGCGTGCTGGATGGACTCCACGGTCTGGTTCATGACGCCATCGTCGGCCGCCACCACCAGGACGACGATGTCGGTGGCACTGGCTCCCCGGGCTCTCATGGAGGAAAAGGCGGCGTGGCCGGGCGTGTCCAGGAAGGTGATCTTCTCGCCTGTAGGCAGCTGGACTGGGAGAAAAAACCCAGAGGACAGACTTTAACTTTATCCAGACCTGGTCCCGCAGCTCCCCGTCATCCCCGTTTGTGTCGATAAAGTTTGAACCGGGGGGGGGGGGGTTACCCAGAAAGGCTCCGATGTGCTGCGTGATGCCCCCCGCCTCCGTGGACACGATCTGGCTCTTCCTCAGGCTGTCCAGCAGCGTGGTCTTACCGTGGTCCACGTGGCCCATGATGGTCACCACCGGGGGCCGGCTCACCAGGAGGGAGGGGTCCGCCGGGGGTCTGGGGTTAGAGGTCAGAGGTCAGGGGGCCTGCTCGGGTCAAAACCGGGTTAAAAACAAATCCAATCTGTGACATCATCACTGACAGTCCTGCTCTGATTGGCTGTTATCCCGCCGTGTCCTGATTGGACAGCTAGCGCTCTTTCAGGACCAGCAGGTCTGGACCGGACTCAGATCTGGACCGGTTCTGGACCAGACTCTGTTCTGGACAGGGCTCAGATCTGGACCAAACTCAGATCTGGACCGGTTCTGGACCGGACTCAGGTCTGGACTGGTTCTGGACCGGACTCAGATCTGGACCGGTTCTGGACTGGACTCAGGTCTGGACCGGTTCTGGACCGGACTCAGGTCTGGACCGGACTCAGGTATGGACCGGTTCTGGACCGGACTCAGATCTGGACCGGTTCTGGACCGGACTCTGTTCTGGACAGGGCTCAGATCTGGACCAAACTCAGGTCTGGACCGGTTCTGGACCGGACTCAGGTCTGGACCGGTTCTGGACCGGATTCAGGTCTGGACCGGTTCTGGACCGGACTCAGGTCTGGTTTGGTTCTGGACCAGTTCTAGACCAGAACCAGACCTGGACTGGACTCAGATCTGGACCGGTTCTGGACCGGACTCAGGTCTGGACCGGTTCTGGACCAGATTCAGGTCTGGACCGGTTCTGGACCGGACTCAGATCTGGACTGGTTCTAGACTGGACTCAGGTCTGGACCGTTCTGGACCGGACTCAGGTCTGGACCGGTTCTGGACCGGATTCAGGTCTGGACCGGTTCTGGACCGGACTCAGGTCTTGACCGGTTCTGGACCGGACTCAGGTCTGGTTTGGTTCTGGACCAGTTCTTGACCAGAACCAGACCTGGACTGGACTCAGATCTGGACCGGTTCTGGACCGGACTCAGGTCTGGACCGGTTCTGGACCGGATTCAGGTCTGGACCGGTTCTGGACCGGACTCAGATCTGGACTGGTTCTAGACTGGACTCAGGTCTGAACCGGTTCTGGACCGGACTCAGGTCTGGACCGGACTCAGATCTGGACCAGTTCTGGACCAGACTCTGTTCTGGACAGGGCTCGGATCTGGACCAAACTCAGGTCTGGACCGGTTCTGGACCGGACTCAGGTCTGGTTTGGTTCTGGACCAGTTCTTGACCAGAACCAGACCTGGACTGGACTCAGGTATGGATTGGTTCTGGACCGGACTCAGATCTGGACCGGTTCTGGACCGGACTCAGGTCTGGACTGGTTCTGGACCAGACTCAGATCTGGACCGGACTCAGGTATGGACCGGTTCTGGACCGGACTCAGATCTGGACCGGACTCAGGTATGGACCGGTTCTGGACCGGACTCAGATCTGGACCGGTTCTGGACCGGACTCAGGTCTGGACCGGTTCTGGACCGGACTCAGGTATGGACTGGTTCTGGACCGGACTCAGGTATGGACTGGTTCTAGACTGGACTCAGGTCTGGACCGGTTCTGGACCGGACTCCGAGGCTCAATCTGACCGTTCTGACGACTCTGTTCTGGACAGGGCTCAGATCTGGACCGGTTCTGGACCGGACTCAGATCTGGACCGGTTCTGGACCGGACTCACCTCCGCCGGGCGTCCCTGTCGGGTCTCTCTCTGGTCTCGCTTAGTCTGGCCCATCGGAACTTCATCCCGGACCGGGTCACCGCCTCCTTGATCCACTTCTCCTCCAGAACCGAGTCCGGCTCCAGGGAGTCCAGGTCCAGGGAGGTGTTGAGCAGGGCCTCCAGCAGGTGGTCTTCAGAGACAGGGACACGTCAGCGCCACGTTGCCATGGCAACGTTTACAGGCCGATGTCGTCACCACCGATAATTCCCAGCAGCAGTGAACGCATCATAAAACAGAACCGGTCGGAACCGGTGGGAGATTCATGGTACAGAAAACCGGATCCTCTCCGGGTTTTATCTCCCACTGATTCCGTTTCCATGGAAACTCAGATTCACTACATTTCCTCCGATCATCAGAAACGGTTTGACGGGTGCGGTTGCTTGGATCAATAGTTATCTTTCAAATAGGAAATACTGTGTTTACTTTAATGGCAGTTTTTCGGAGATGAGGGTTATGGATTGTGGGGTACCACAAGGGAGTTGTTTGGGGCCACTCTTATTTTCGATATTAACTAATGATTTGCCTTTAATTCTAAATCATGCTTCAATTGTTATGTATGCAGATGACTCAACCATCTATTCAGCAGCTTCAACACTGTTAGAACTTGATGAGGCTTTAAATGAGGAGCTGGTGCTGATTAGAAAATGGGTTGTCAACAATAAATTGGTCTTAAATATAGAAAAAGCAAAGTGTTTAATATTAAGCTGTAAACGGGGGGGAGAGAGGAGCTGAAGCTACCGTTAAAATGAGATGATAAAGAAACTGAGCAAGTTACAGAGGTGAAACTATTGGGGGTGGTGATTGACAGCAACATGTCATGGACAAGACAGAAGAAATGTTGAAGAGAATGGGAAGGGGGACGGCCATATTTACGGCGGTGTATGATTAAACAGTTCATGCTAGCATTAGTTCTTTCTCAGCCTGATTATTGTGCAGTTATATGGTCCAGTTCATCAGAGAGCAACCTTCATACGTTACAGGCTGCTCAGAACAAAGCTGCTCGTATAGAACCAGAGTGAGTGAGATGCTGGAAAAGCTGAAGTGGTTCCAGTTAAACGGAGAATGAAATACTCCCTTTTAAGTTTTATCAGAAATATTATTATAGAAAAAAGTCCAGTTAGTTTATTTAATAGTTTGATGTTTTCATGTGATAGACATGAATACTCTACCCGCCAGTCATCAGAGAGGAGGTTTTTGCTGAGTTTATAGAACAGGGGCTGGACAGAGAACACTGCATTGTGTTAGCATAATGCTAACATTATGTTAGCATTATGTTAGCATAATGCTAACATAATGCTAACATTATGCTAACATAATGTTAGCATTATGTTAGCATAATGCTAACATTATGTTAGCATAATGCTAACATAATGCTAACATTATGCTTACATAATGTTAGCATTATGTTAGCATAATGCTAACATTATGTTAGCATTATGTTAGCATGGAACTTTAGCATGGAATTCTTTACCACGGTTTTTACTTAATGAAACAAGTAAATACATATTTAAAGTTATGCTGAAAGTGTATTTATTAACTAAATGAGGTTTATAAATCATTTAGTAAATCAGATGAAATCATTGTTTGTTTTAATTTCCAAAAGTAAATAGCTATGATTAATTAAACATAGGAATTAGTTGAAAAACCAATAATTAAATGAGTATTGATTTTCGTTTCCTCTTTTAAGGAATGTTTGTTTTGTTTTTGTTTTGTGGATGTAATATGTATGAATGCATGCGTGTTTTGTGTGTGTAATATGTATGAATGCATGCGTGTTTTGTGTATGTAATATGTATGAATGCATGCGTGTTTTGTGTATGTAATATGTATGAATGCATGCGTGTTTTGTGTGTGTAATATGTATGAATGCATGCGTGTTTTGTGTATGTAATATGTATGAATGCATGCGTGTTTTGTGTATGTAATATGTATGAATGCATGCGTGTTTTGTGTGTGTAATATGTATGAATGCATGCGTGTTTTGTGTATGTAATATGTATGAATGCATGCGTGTTTTGTGTGTGTAATATGTATGAATGCATGCGTGTTTTGTGTGTGTAATATGTATGAATGCATGCGTGTTTTGTGTGTGTAATATGTATGAATGCATGCGTGTTTTGTGTGTGTAATATGTATGAATGCATGCGTGTTTTGTGTGTGTAATATGTATGAATGCATGCGTGTTTTGTGTGTGTGTAATATGTATGAATGCATGCGTGTTTTGTGTGTGTAATATGTATGAATGCATGCGTGTTTTGTGTGTGTTATATGTATGAATGCATGCGTGTTTTGTGTATGTAATATGTATGAATGTAATATGTATGAATGCATGCGTGTTTTGTGTGTGTAATATGTTTGAATGCATGCGTGTTTTGTGTGTGTAATATGTATGAATGCATGCGTGTTTTGTGTGTGTAATATGTATGAATGCATGCGTGTTTTGTGTGTGTTATATGTATGAATGCATGCGTGTTTTGTGTATGTAATATGTATGAATGCATGCGTGTTTTGTGGATGTAATATGTATGAATGCATGCGTGTTTTGTGGATGTAATATGTTTGAATGCATGCGTGTTTTGTGTGTGTAATATGTATGAATGCATGCGTGTGTAAAAATGGACATGAAATGGTGGAAAATGCTGTTCTTGACCACAGGAAGAAAAGCACTCATTGATATATGAGATAGCTGATGGTGGATCAATAAACAAATCAAATCTTCCTCACACCCTCCTCTTCCTCACACCCTCCTCTTCCTCACACCCTCATCTTCCTCACACCCTCCTCTTCCTCACGCCCTCCTCTTCCTCACACCCTCATCTTCCTCACACCCTCATCTTCCTCACACCCTCCTCTTCCTCACACCTTCATCTTCCTCACACCCTCCTCTTCCTCACGCCCTCCTCTTCCTCACACCTTCATCTTCCTCACGCCCTCCTCTTCCTCACACCCTCCTCTTCCTCACGCCCTCCTCTTCCTCACGCCCTCCTCTTCCTCACACCTTCATCTTCCTCACACCCTCCTCTTCCTCACGCCCTCCTCTTCCTCACACCTTCATCTTCCTCACGCCCTCCTCTTCCTCACGCCCTCCTCTTCCTCACACCCTCCTCTTCCTCACGCCCTCCTCTTCCTCACGCCCTCCTCTTCCTCACGCCCTCCTCTTCCTCACGCCCTCCTCTTCCTCACACCCTCCTCTTCCTCACACCCTCGTCTTCCTCACACCCTCCTCTTCCTCATCCTTCTGTCCTCTGCAGGAGTCCAGGACCTGGTGTATGGTGAGACTGGCCAGTGTAGAGGACGGCTTTGTCCCGTCAGCATCTCGCGCTCTCACGCGTGCACTTCCTGACTTATCTAACCTTCCCCGTCCACCTGAGAAGGTCGTTATGTTGCTGTGAGATGGTTCATCTCGATGGTTTTATCCAAACAAACAAATGTAAACTTTTCACATCCGGCATGTCGTCATGGCGACGAGCGGTTGCGGCTTCTTACCGAAGTCCTTGTTCATGGCGGCCGCCAGCGCCGCCGCCGTCATCCCGTGTCGGATCTCCACCTCCGGTTTGTCCTTCACGCTCGGCTTCTTCTGCTCCTTCCTCGGACCTTTCACCTGCAGCAGAACCGGGTCAGAACCAGGTCAGAACCGCATCAGAACCAGGTCAAAGCCCCATCAGAACCAGGAAAGAACCGGGTCAGAACCGCGTCAGAGCCGAGTCAGAACTGCATCAGAACCAGGTCAAGGCCACATCAGATCCAGGAAAGAACCGGGTCAGAACCAGGTCAAAACCGCATCAGAACCAGGAAAGAACCAGGTCAGAACCGCATCAGAACCAGGTCAAGGCCACATCAGAACCAGGAAAAAACCGGGTCAGAGCCAGGTCAGAACTGCATCAGAACCAGGAAAGAACTGGGTCAGAGCGGGCCAGGAGGCGGAGCCTGTTCCAGCAGCCACGTCATCAGAGACACACCCACCGGGACTCGTCTAGGACCAGAACCAGAACGGCGTCATGATCCTGTGGGGGGAGCATGGTTCCGGTCCCAGTCCTGATCCCGGTTCTGGTCCCAGTTCTGGTCCTGATCCCGGTTCTGGTTCCGGCCCGGCCCTGATCCCGGTCACGGTCCTCGTCCTGATCGCGGTTCTGGTCCTGATCCCGGTTCTGGTCCCGGTTTTGGTCCTGATCGCGGTTCTGGTCCTGATCCCGGTTCTGGTCCCGGTTCTGGTCCTGATCCCGGTTCTGGTCCCGGTTTTGGTCCTGATCCCGGTTCTGGTCCTGATCCCGGTTCTGGAACATCTCACCTGTTTGGAGGCGAACTTCCTGTCCAGTGACCAGGTAAGCAGGGGGGCGGAGCTCCGGGGAGGAGGGAGGAGCCGGCGCGTGCCCCGCATCACTGATGACATCACACTCATACCTGCAGGAGGAAGATGATGATGAATCTGCAGAGCTACACGTCACATAACCAACAACACCTGAACGCATCACAGCAGGGGTACATCCACTGACATACTGCATTCACTAGCCCCTTACCCTAAACCTAACGCCCATAACCGATTACCTAAACCTAACGCCCATAACCGATTACCTAAACCTAACGCCCATAACCGATTACCTAAACCTAACGCCCATAACCGATTACCTAAACCTAACCCCCATAACCGATTACCTAAACCTAACGCCCATAACCGATTACCTAAACCTAACGCCCATAACCGATTACCTAAACCTAACCCCCATAACCGATTACCTAAACCTAACCCCCATAACCGATTACCTAAACCTAACCCCCATAACCGATTACCTAAACCTAACGCCCATAACCGATAACCTAAACCTAACGCCCATAACCGATTACCTAAACCTAACGCCCATAACCGATTACCTAAACCTAACGCCCATAACCGATTACCTAAACCTAACGCCCATAACCGATTACCTAAACCTAACGCCCATAACCGATTACCTAAACCTAACGCCCATAACCGATTACCTAAACCTAACGCCCATAACCGATTACCTAAACCTAACGCCCATAACCGATTACCTAAACCTAACGCCCATAACCGATTACCTAAACCTAACGCCCATAACCGATTACCTAAACCTAACGCCCATAACCGATTACCTAAACCTAACGCCCATAACCGATTACCTAAACCTAACGCCCATAACCGATTACCTAAACCTAACGCCCATAACCGATTACCTAAACCTAACGCCCATAACCGATTACCTAAACCTAACGCCCATAACCGATTACCTAAACCTAACCCCCATAACCGATTACCTAAACCTAACCCCCATAACCGATTACCTAAACCTAACCCCCATAACCGATTACCTAAACCTAACCCCCATAACCGATTACCTAAACCTAACGCCCATAACCGATTACCTAAACCTAACGCCCATAACTGATTACCTAAACCTAACCCCCATAACCGATTACCTAAACCTAACGCCCATAACCGATTACCTAAACCTAACCCCCATAACCGATTACCTAAACCTAACTCCCATAACCGATTACCTAAACCTAACGCCCATAACTGATTACCTAAACCTAACGCCCATAACCGATTACCTAAACCTAACCCCCATAACTGATTACCTAATCCTAACCCCCATAACTGATTACCTAAACCTAACGCCCATAACTGATTACCTAAACCTAACGCCCATAACTGATTACCTAAACCTAACCCCCATAACCGATTACCTAAACCTAACCCCCATAACTGATTACCTAAACCTAACGCCCATAACCGATTACCTAAACCTAACCCCCATAACCGATTACCTAAACCTAACCCCCATAACCGATTACCTAAACCTAACCCCCATAACTGATTACCTAAACCTAACCCCCATAACTGATTACCTAAACCTAACCCCCATAACTGATTACCTAAACCTAACCCCCATAACTGATTACCTAAACCTAACCCCCATAACTGATTACCTAAACCTAACCCCCATAACTGATTACCTAAACCTAACCCCCATAACTGATTACCTAAACCTAACCCCCATAACTGATTACCTAAACCTAACCCCCATAACCGATTACCTAAACCTAACCCCCATAACTGATTACCTAAACCTAACTCCCATAACCGATTACCTAAACCTAACCCCCATAACTGATTACCTAAACCTAACCCCCATAACTGATTACCTAAACCTAACGCCCATAACCGATTACCTAAACCTAACCCCCATAACCGATTACCTAAACCTAACGCCCATAACTGATTACCTAAACCTAACCCCCATAACTGATTACCTAAACCTAACCCCCATAACCGATTACCTAAACCTAACACCCATAACCGATTACCTAAACCTAACCCCCATAACCGATAACCTAAACCTAACCCCCATAACCGATTACCTAAACCTAACCCCCATAACCGATTACCTAAACCTAACGCCCATAACTGATTACCTAAACCTAACGCCCATAACTGATTACCTAAACCTAACGCCCATAACCGATTACCTAAACCTAACGCCCATAACATTACCTAAACCTAACGCCCATAACCGATTACCTAAACCTAACCCCCATAACCGATTACCTAAACCTAACCCCCATAACCGATTACCTAAACCTAACCCCCATAACCGATTACCTAAACCTAACCCCCATAACCGATTACCTAAACCTAACCCCCATAACCGATTACCTAAACCTAACCCCCATAACCGATTACCTAAACCTAACCCCCATAACCGATTACCTAAACCTAACCCCCATAACCGATTACCTAAACCTAACACCCATAACCGATTACCTAAACCTAACACCCATAACCGATTACCTAAACCTAACGCCCATAACCGATTGCCTAAACCTAACGCCCATAACCGATTGCCTAAACCTAACGCCCATAACCGATTACCTAAACCTAACGCCCATAACCGATTACCTAAACCTAACGCCCATAACCGATTACCTAATCCTAACCCTTCTCCTAATCTTAACCAAAACCTAACTGTAAGTTAATCTCCAAAACATAATCTTGACCCTCAAAATGGGGTTCGTACCCCGTGGGGACCAGGAAAATGTCCCCACAGTGCAGCAAAAACACGCCCATATACACACACACACACACATACACACGCACACACACACCGGCCACTTTATTAGGTACACCTGTCTCATTAACACAAATTTCTAATCAGCCAATCACATGGCAGCATGTAGGCATGTAGACATGGTGAAGACGATCTGCTGCAGTTCAAACCAGCATCAGAATGAGGAAGAACAGTGATTTACGTGACTTTGAACGTGGCATGGTTGTTCGTCTGAGTATGTCAGAAACTGCTGATCTACTGGGATTTTCCTGAACAACCATCTCTAGGGTTTACAGAGAATGGTCCCAGAAAGAGGAAATATCCAGTGAGCAGCAGTTCTGTGGGAGCAAATGCCTTGTTGATGCCAGAGGTCAGAGGTCAGAGGTCAGAGGAGAATGGCCAGACTGGTTCCAGCTGATAGAAAGGCAACAGGAACTCAAATAAGCACTTGTTCCAACCGAAGTCTGCAGAAGAGCATCTCTGAATGCACAACACATCCAACCTGGAAGCAGATGGGCTACAGCAGCAGAAGACCACACCGGGTGCCGCTCCTGTCAGCTAAGAACAGGAAACTGAGGCTACAATTCACACAGACTCACCAACATTGGACAATAGAAGATGGAGACATGTTGCCTTGTCTGATGAGTTTCCATTTCTGCTCCCAGATTCAGATGTAGGCTCAGAATTGTGTCACCAACATGAAAGCATGGATCCATCCTGCCTTGTATCAACGGTTCAGCTTGGTGGTGGTGGTGTGATGGTGTGGGACAGATTTTCTTCTTCCCTAGTTCCAACGTGGCGGTTTAACCACAACAGCCTACCTGAGTATCGTTGCTGACCATGTCCATCCCTTTATGACCACAGTGTAGCATCCTCTGATGCTGCTTCCAGCAGGAGAACGCACCATGTCATAAAGATGACATCATCTAGCAGGAGAACGCGCCATGATGTCATAAAGATGACATCACCCAGCAGGAGAACGCGCCATGATGTCATAAAGATGACATCATCCAGCAGGAGAACGCACCATGATGTCATAAAGATGACAACATCCAGCAGGAGAACGCGCCACGTCATAAAGATGACATCATCCAGCAGGAGAATGCGCCATGTCATAAAGATGACATCATCCAGCAGGAGAATGCGCCATGTCATAAAGATGACATCACCCAGCAGGAGAACGCGCCATGATGTCATAAAGATGACATCATCCAGCAGGAGAACGCGCCACGTCATAAAGATGACATCATCCAGCAGGAGAATGCGCCATGTCATAAAGATGACATCATCCAGCAGGAGAACGCGCCATGATGTCATAAAGATGACATCACCCAGCAGGAGAACGCGCCATGATGTCATAAAGATGACATCATCCAGCAGGAGAACGCGCCATGATGTCATAAAGATGACATCATCCAGCAGGAGAACGCGCCATGTCATAAAGATGACATCATGCAGCAGGAGAACGCGCCATGTCATAAAGATGACATCACCCAGCAGGAGAACGCGCCATGTCATAAAGATGACATCATCCAGCAGGAGAACGCGCCATGTCATAAAGATGACATCATCCAGCAGGAGAACGCGCCATGTCATAAAGATGACATCATCCAGCAGGAGAACGCGCCATGTCATAAAGATGACATCATCCAGCAGGAGAACGCACCATGTCATAAAGATGACATCATCTCAGAGCGACAAATCTGCAGCAACTGCGTGATGACGTCATGTCACTATGGAGCAAATCTCTGAGGAACGCATCCGGAACCTCGGTGGATCTCTGATAACGAGGATTAAAGCAGTTCTGGAGGTGAAAGGGTCCAACCCGGCACCAGCAGGTGTACCTAATAAAGTGGCCGCTGAGTGCGTGTGTGTGCGCGTGTGCGTGTGTAAACGTACAGAGGACGTTTCCCGTGTAAACTGCTGAGTCATGGCTACGCTGGCGGCTATCAGCTGTTCCTCTGATGGTTTCTAACGTTTTCATTGACCAAAATAAAGCTAATCAATCAATCGAAACCTGTGACGTCACAGCTGACCCTGACCAAGCCGCCGCAGCGGGACCGGAGCCCGGTTCTGGTTCCGGTTCGGTTCCGCGTCTCACCTGCCAGTCACCGGTCCACGCTGATCCGGATGATCCTCCGTTCAGGTCTCACCGCGAGGAGAG
Source organism: Atherinomorus stipes (assembly GCA_023101725.1). Taxonomy (NCBI): domain Eukaryota; kingdom Metazoa; phylum Chordata; class Actinopteri; order Atheriniformes; family Atherinidae; genus Atherinomorus; species Atherinomorus stipes. The sequence continues at coordinate 132,243 of JALJCO010005439.1, read as the reverse complement.
AGTCCGGCAGGGGGCCGCCATGACAGTTACCGAACAGCGGAGGAAGTGACGACACTGTCCTCTCCCGGCCCGGAGGGGAAGTGCGCTTTAGCAACCTTTGAAAGTAAAATGTCTTTTTTAAAGTTATTCCTGTCACATTGTGTTAGCAGTTTTAGAAGCTCCTGTAATGTTACATTTATTCACACTTTTTACTGATATTTTGTTGCATAAATCAGTCGTACACGTAGTTTTGGTTTATATAGATGTAGGAAGCTGCTAACAACGGCTAATAACAATAGCCTTAGCAAACACGTTGTTTTGCTAGGCTGCTAACTGGTTTTCCGACCAGTGAGCTGGAACGCAAGTTGGTCGGGTGTGACGTCACCCCCCAGTTCCCAGTTCTGAGGAAAGTGGAAAGCAGCATTATTGATGACAGTTGCACCTTTTGTAAGAATAACAGAGAAAATATCCATTTATTTCACAAATGTTCATTTTGTATCACTTTTTGGAAAAATCTAGAAAATCTTTGAGCTAAAACAACAGTTCGGTATCACTTTGATGAAAAAAATATTATTTTTGGTTACTCCTCTCGTAATAATAAATTTAACATAACTAATCTATTCATTACTAATTTAATATTCATAAAGCCAAAGTGTCCCGTACAACTGCATCATTCCCAATAATTTTAGCTGAATTAAAACTATAATTTGTGTCTCTTTTATATGTTGAATCCAACAAAAAATGTTTATCAGCTATTGAACATGTCTGCCTCTAAACTTATTTATGTTTAATTTGGTTTTCAAGGTCTTTTTTTATCATTTAATTTCCCTATCTGACAATTATTTTGATAATGTTCATGACTGAACGTTTCTTTGAGCCTTTTGGTTATTATTATTATTATTATTATTATTATCATTATTATTATTAATAATAATAATATGTTTTTTGTCATGTCTTGGAATGTCTGCGGCTGTTTTTACTGTTTGTTCATTTGTTTGTCTTTCTTCCTTCATTCCCTGCATAAGGACGATAAAGGTTGTTTAAAAAAAAACAGGAAGCGCGGGTTTTCCCGCCACCTCCTGGTCAGAGGAGGAACTGCAGGTGTAGAAAGTGGATTTCTGTTAAACTGGTGAAATAAATCATTTATCCTCATTTCTGTCAGGTTTGTTGTTTTAATCAAACTCCACATTTCATTCATCTGAATTCTCAGGATGAATGAAATCCTAAATGTCCACATTATTTATTATCAGACTTATCGTTCCTTCTTGTCTTGTTGTGGAGATCAACATTTAAAACAACTATATTCTATATTTCAGGATGATGTAAATAATGTAGAAGGCAAAAACAAATTCACGGACTGGAACTTTACAAAGATTTCTTTCTGTCTGCAGGGAAATGTGACCTCAGAGGCGGTTTTGCTGAAGCAACAGCAGGGATGCAACATTCATCTGATTTTATCTCCGTGTGATTCAGTTTTCATTTTTTAATCTTGTTTTGGGAAAAATGAAAATACGTTAAAAGGAAAAACTTCTCTGGATAAAAACATTTTCTCGTTTGTCCTCCTTCCTGATTCGGCGGATGACGTCAGGAATGTGGGAGGATTCGTGCTTCCGCCTCCGCGTGACTGTAAATGTGAAGACTGATGGAGCCTGCAGCTAATCTGGGATTATTTAGGTTTCCGTGATCGATCCAGAAACCACATTTGTCCGTTAGATTCTCCGTGTTCGTGTTCGCAGCTTTTTCTGTCTTCGGTTTTATTTCGGAGGATAAACTGTTTTCATAAATGACTTCACTAAATCCAGTTTCTTTTCCAGGTTCTCTGAGCGACTTTTCCTCCGTTTCCATCTTCCAGCTGTATTTGCTGCTTTTCCCTCAGTCAGACATTTGTCCCCCCTCGTAGCTGCTCTGGCAGTTTCCCGTCATGATGCTGAGCTTCACTGTTCGCATTAAGAAGAGGAAGTTTAATCCCTTCTGTCATCGTGTGGCTGAACATTTGATCCATGAGGAAGAACTTAAGTCTTTATTTACAACTAAAGAGTGATCAGCCAATGAGAAAGGTTCAGTCTCACCGTTAATCCCGGTGGGGGGTTAAACGTGGGGAAATAACTCCGTCTCAAAGGGGTAAAAGATGGAGGTTCTGTCCTTTGGATGAGAATGACATCCTGTACTTCTGATTTAGCTTTTCTAACTCACAGCATGGTCTGAAAGTTTAGACCCCCCCCCCCCCCCCCTTAAAGAAAAGGCTAAATTCCAAAATTTAAATTTAAAAAAGAAGAAACTGGAAAAAGTAATAATAAATAAGAATTCACTAAATTATAGTTTAGTAAATTAAAACATTTATTTTGAATTGTGATTTTAAAAAAAGATTTCACATCAGAGCATGTTTCCATGAACATGGACCAACATACCTGCAGCAGGTGCAGACGTCTGATTGGACGTTACAGAAACACCTGATTGGCTCAGAATGTTGCTCAGTGAAATGTAAGCGTCAGAGTCCCGTCATGCTCGTGTCCTTGTTTTATTTTTATGTTCGTTTTTAATATTTCTGTTGAACCACGATTCAGAATCAATGTGATGATTTTTATTTCTTATAATTTTTGTCAGTTTCATCGTATTTCTCTGGCAGCTGATCTTTTCCGTCTGGAACAGGAGCGAGTTTAAACGTCCAGACTGCATGTTTGCACTGGTTTCTGTTTTCTTCTGCTTTCAGGTCCGACCTCATGACTGTGATTAAAGTCTCCTCCTACTATGAGACGTCCTTTCAGGTTCAAGGAGTCTTTATTGTCCCTGTAGGACGATTTCTTGTGCAGGTAGCAGTGCTAAAACACAACTAAACAACAACAGTCACTCCGTCAACGACAGAGACGACAGACAGAAACAGCGTGACAGGTTCAGGAGGACAACGTCTTCGTGGACACGAGTGTTTGAGCCTGTTGGTCCTGCACTTTGGCAGCATGTACCTGCGCCCTGATGGGAGAAGCAGGAACTCAGGGGGGGCTCTGGTCCCCAAGCATGGAGGGGGCCTCGCCCTAAGTTCTGCGCTGATAAAGGGCAGTGAGGTGGTTCAGGTTTACACCTGCAACGTTGCTGCAGACGCTCACAGCCTGTTTTTGTTCTTTAGGGAGACGTACCAGCGAATGAAGGAGGTGAGGACGGATTCAGTAAACAGAGTAAAACATGCGCATAAAGGTGCCGTCCACATTAAAATGACGCAGCTTCCTGTAACAATACATGCGCTGATGGGCTTTTTTACTCACGGCATCAGCTACAGTCCCGAAGGTCAGCTTCATAAGTCCAAAGGTGCTTCCAGTTCCTGACCAGCTCCACTGCCTCATTCTGAATCCTCACTGGGGAGGTGACCGCGGGACTCCTACGAAAGTCCATCAGCATTTCCTTTGTTTTTACCGCATTAATCTGAAGGAAGGAGGAGCTGCACCCGTCCAGAAATCCCTTATTACAGGTCCGTGCCCCTGGTCATCCGGGCCCAGCAGGGACACGATGACAGAGTCACCAGCAAATTTAAGAACGTGTCTCCCCGTGTGCCGACTCCGACATTCATTAGAATACAAAACAAACAACAAAGGTGAAAGAACGCAGCCCTGAGGTGCTCCAGTGGAGGAGACGCGAGTGTCTGAGAGACGCCGTTAACTCAACGATCCAGCTGAAAGACCAGGATCTCGTTATAGTGTCCCTCAGTCTCTCTGAGAGACGCCGTTAACCCAACGATCCAGCTGAAAGACCAGGGTCGCGTTATAGTGTCCCTCAGTCTCTCTGAGAGACGCCGTTAACCCAACGATCCAGCTGTAAGACCAGGATCTCGTTATAGTGTCCCTCAGTCTCTCTGAGAGACACCGTTAACCCAACGATCCAGCTGAAAGACCAGGATCGCGTTATAGTGTCCCTCAGTCTCTCTGAGAGACACCGTTAACCCAACGATCCAGCTGAAAGACCAGGATCGCGTTATAGTGTCCCTCAGTCTCTCTGAGAGACGCCGTTAACCCAACGATCCAGCTGAAAGACCAGGATCTCGTTATAGTGTCCCTCAGTCTCTCTGAGAGACGCCGTTAACCCAACGATCCAGCTGTAAGACCAGGATCGCGTTATAGTGTCCCTCAGTCTCTCTGAGAGACGCCGTTAACCCAACGATCCAGCTGTAAGACCAGGATCTCGTTATAGTGTCCCTCAGTCTCTCTGAGAGACGCCGTTAACCCAACGATCCAGCTGTAAGACCAGGATCGCGTTATAGTGTCCCTCAGTCTCTCTGAGAGACGCCGTTAACCCAACGATCCAGCTGTAAGACCAGGATCTCGTTATAGTGTCCCTCAGTCTCTCTGAGAGACGCCGTTAACCCAACGATCCAGCTGTAAGACCAGGATCTCGTTATAGTGTCCCTCAGTCTCTCTGAGAGACGCCGTTAACCCAACGATCCAGCTGTAAGACCAGGATCTCGTTATAGTGTCCCTCAGTCTCTCTGAGAGACGCCGTTAACCCAACGATCCAGCTGTAAGACCAGGATCGCGTTATAGTGTCCCTCAGTCTCTCTGAGAGACACCGTTAACCCAACGATCCAGCTGTAAGACCAGGATCTCGTTATAGTGTCCCTCAGTCTCTCTGAGAGACGCCGTTAACCCAACGATCCAGCTGAAAGACCAGGATCGCGTTATAGTGTCCCTCAGTCTCTCTGAGAGACGCCGTTAACCCAACGATCCAGCTGTAAGACCAGGATCGCGTTATAGTGTCCCTCAGTCTCTCTGAGAGAGCCGCCGTTAACCCAACGATCCAGCTGTAAGACCAGGATCTCGTTATAGTGTCCCTCAGTCTCTCTGAGAGACGCCGTTAACCCAACGATCCAGCTGAAAGACCAGGATCTCGTTATAGTGTCCCTCAGTCTCTCTGAGAGACGCCGTTAACCCAACGATCCAGCTGTAAGACCAGGATCTCGTTATAGTGTCCCTCAGTCTCTCTGAGAGACGCCGTTAACCCAACGATCCAGCTGAAAGACCAGGATCGCGTTATAGTGTCCCTCAGTCTCTCTGAGAGACGCCGTTAACCCAACGATCCAGCTGTAAGACCAGGATCTCGTTATAGTGTCCCTCAGTCTCTCTGAGAGACGCCGTTAACCCAACGATCCAGCTGTAAGACCAGGATCTCGTTATAGTGTCCCTCAGTCTCTCTGAGAGACGCCGTTAACCCAACGATCCAGCTGTAAGACCAGGATCTCGTTATAGTGTCCCTCAGTCTCTCTGAGAGACGCCGTTAACCCAACGATCCAGCTGTAAGACCAGGATCTCGTTATAGTGTCCCTCAGTCTCTCTGAGAGACGCCGTTAACCCAACGATCCAGCTGTAAGACCAGGATCTCGTTATAGTGTCCCTCAGTCTCTCTGAGAGACGCCGTTAACCCAACGATCCAGCTGTAAGACCAGGATCTCGTTATAGTGTCCCTCAGTCTCTCTGAGAGACGCCGTTAACCCAACGATCCAGCTGTAAGACCAGGATCTCGTTATAGTGTCCCTCAGTCTCTCTGAGAGACGCCGTTAACCCAACGATCCAGCTGTAAGACCAGGATCGCGTTATAGTGTCCCTCAGTCTCTCTGAGAGACGCCGTTAACCCAACGATCCAGCTGTAAGACCAGGATCTCGTTATAGTGTCCCTCAGTCTCTCTGAGAGACGCCGTTAACCCAACGATCCAGCTGAAAGACCAGGATCTCGTTATAGTGTCCCTCAGTCTCTCTGAGAGACGCCGTTAACCCAACGATCCAGCTGTAAGACCAGGATCTCGTTATAGTGTCCCTCAGTCTCTCTGAGAGACGCCGTTAACCCAACGATCCAGCTGAAAGACCAGGATCGCGTTATAGTGTCCCTCAGTCTCTCTGAGAGACGCCGTTAACCCAACGATCCAGCTGTAAGACCAGGATCTCGTTATAGTGTCCCTCAGTCTCTCTGAGAGACGCCGTTAACCCAACGATCCAGCTGTAAGACCAGGATCTCGTTATAGTGTCCCTCAGTCTCTCTGAGAGACGCCGTTAACCCAACGATCCAGCTGTAAGACCAGGATCTCGTTATAGTGTCCCTCAGTCTCTCTGAGAGACGCCGTTAACCCAACGATCCAGCTGTAAGACCAGGATCTCGTTATAGTGTCCCTCAGTCTCTCTGAGAGACGCCGTTAACCCAACGATCCAGCTGTAAGACCAGGATCTCGTTATAGTGTCCCTCAGTCTCTCTGAGAGACGCCGTTAACCCAACGATCCAGCTGTAAGACCAGGATCTCGTTATAGTGTCCCTCAGTCTCTCTGAGAGACGCCGTTAACCCAACGATCCAGCTGTAAGACCAGGATCTCGTTATAGTGTCCCTCAGTCTCTCTGAGAGACGCCGTTAACCCAACGATCCAGCTGTAAGACCAGGATCTCGTTATAGTGTCCCTCAGTCTCTCTGAGAGACGCCGTTAACCCAACGATCCAGCTGTAAGACCAGGATCGCGTTATAGTGTCCCTCAGTCTCTCTGAGAGACGCCGTTAACCCAACGATCCAGCTGTAAGACCAGGATCTCGTTATAGTGTCCCTCAGTCTCTCTGAGAGACGCCGTTAACCCAACGATCCAGCTGAAAGACCAGGATCTCGTTATAGTGTCCCTCAGTCTCTCTGAGAGACGCCGTTAACCCAACGATCCAGCTGTAAGACCAGGATCTCGTTATAGTGTCCCTCAGTCTCTCTGAGAGACGCCGTTAACCCAACGATCCAGCTGAAAGACCAGGATCGCGTTATAGTGTCCCTCAGTCTCTCTGAGAGACGCCGTTAACCCAACGATCCAGCTGTAAGACCAGGATCTCGTTATAGTGTCCCTCAGTCTCTCTGAGAGACGCCGTTAACCCAACGATCCAGCTGTAAGACCAGGATCTCGTTATAGTGTCCCTCAGTCTCTCTGAGAGACGCCGTTAACCCAACGATCCAGCTGTAAGACCAGGATCTCGTTATAGTGTCCCTCAGTCTCTCTGAGAGACGCCGTTAACCCAACGATCCAGCTGTAAGACCAGGATCTCGTTATAGTGTCCCTCAGTCTCTCTGAGAGACGCCGTTAACCCAACGATCCAGCTGTAAGACCAGGATCTCGTTATAGTGTCCCTCAGTCTCTCTGAGAGACGCCGTTAACCCAACGATCCAGCTGTAAGACCAGGATCTCGTTATAGTGTCCCTCAGTCTCTCTGAGAGAGACGCCGTTAACCCAACGATCCAGCTGTAAGACCAGGATCTCGTTATAGTGTCCCTCAGTCTCTCTGAGAGACGCCGTTAACCCAACGATCCAGCTGTAAGACCAGGATCTCGTTATAGTGTCCCTCAGTCTCTCTGCTAAGACATGAGGCTGAATGCAGATACACGCCGACGAGACATCAAGAGACAAAAGACCATCACAGGACTTTGTCCCCTCAAGATGGGTTAAAACCGGGTTCAGCAGGGCGCCGACGGCACCATCAGAACCATCAGAACCATCAGAACCATCAGAACCTCTGCCCGACCTGGACGCAAACTGCAGAGGATCCGGCTTATTCTGGACTCAGACCAGGAGCCATTTCTGTACCAGTTTCTGATGATGTCATTACAGGGAGGTCAGTGCAACAGGTGTGATGTCATACCTGTACCAGTTTCTGATGATGTCATAACAGGGAGGTCAGTGCTACAGGTGTGATGTCATTCCTGTACCAGTTTCTAATGATGTCATAACAGGGAGGTCAGTGCTACAGGTGTGATGTCATTCCTGTACCAGTTTCTGATGACGTCATAACAGGGAGGTCAGTGCTACAGGTGTGATGTCATCACGTGGTTTTGCAGATGCAGATTCAGGGACCGGAGCAAAGACGGAGCTCTTCCAGAGTGACGGACCTTCTGCAGCTGGAGGGACATTGAAAAGATGAAACCAGATCCATCTGCGAGCTGGACTGCACAGTTGTTGAGGACCGACCCCCCAACGCCATCTGGACCAGGACTTTCCCCCCCCTTCAGACTCTGAAAGAGTCGACAGACTCCGTCTCTGTCATGTGAGGAAAATGTGTTAAAACCCGAAAGTTCATCGGTAAAATCACAAACGTCACACGGTTAAAAACTGTTAGAGGACCAGATCAGACGTTACCCGTCCTGTGTCGCATCCCCATCATAGATTTAAAGCCCCCCCAAGCAGGCGTGAGCTGCCTGCACTTAAAGGTACAGTCCAGAGCCCCCCCCCCCTAAAAAATAAACGTCAGACTTCAGCAAGTGAAATCCGTCTCAAACCTGTGGGCCTCTACCCCCGAGCTGTGGTGCGTTTGAACGCCCCCCCCCCCTGCCTGTAATTCACTCTTTTGCATAGTTTTCTTGTGTTTGGAACGTTTCTGGGGGGAGATTTCTGTTTCAATCAGCAGCCAATGACAGAGCTGAGAGCACGACGCTGTGTGGAAATAAGCTCATGATTGGAGCAGACGCCTGTCACTCCAACTCTGCAAGGAAAAGAAAGAAAGAAAGAAAGAAAGAAAGAAAGAAAGAAAGAGAAAGAAAGAAAGAAAGAAAGAAAGAAAGAAAGAAAGAAAAGACAAGAAAGGAAGAAAGAAAGAAAGAAAGAAAGAAAGAAAGAAAGAAAGAAAGAAAGAAAAGAAAAAAAGAAAAGAAAGAAAGAAAGAAAGAAAGAAAGAAAGAAAGAGAAAGAAAGAAAGAAAGAAAGAAAGAAAGAAAGAAAGAAAGAAAAAGAAAAGACAGAAAGAAAGAAAGAAAGAAAGAAAGAAAGAAAGAAAGAAAGAAAGAAAGAAAGAAAAGAAAGAAAGAAAGAAAGAAAGAAAAGACAGAAAGAAAGAAAGAAAGAAAGAAAAAAAAAAAAAAAAAAAAAAAAAAAAAAAAAAAAAAAAAAAAAAAAAAAAAAAAAAAAAAAAAAAAAAAAAAAAAAAAAAAAAAAAAAAAAAAAAAAAAAAAAAAAAAAAAAAAAAAAAAAAAAAAGAAAGAAAGAAAGAAAGAAAGAAAGAAAGAAAAGACATAAAGAAAGAAAGAAAGAAAGAAAGAAAGAAAGAAAGAAAGAAAGAAAGAAAGAACATGAAGGATGGATGCAGATCTCCATCCTGGATACGTTCATCCAGATCCTCACAGGTGTGAACGATCTCTGCGACTCGTTTCTCTTCAGGACAGATTTGCAGGACGGAACCACAGACACCGTACGGTTATGCTACCACATACTGGTAAAAGACCCACCTGTTCTCTGCTGGTTTAAATAAAGTTTCTTCAGGATAAAGACCCACCTGTTCTCTGCTGGTTTAAATAAAGTTTCTTCAGGATAAAGACCCACCTGTTCTCTGCTGGTTTAAATAAAGTTTCTTCAGGATAAAGACCCACCTGTTCTCTGCTGGTTTAAATAAAGTTTCTTCAGGATAAAGACCCACCTGTTCTCTGCTGGTTTAAATAAAGTTTCTTCAGGATAAAGACCCACCTGTTCTCTGCTGGTTTAAATAAAGTTTCTTCAGGATAAAGACCCACCTGTTCTCTGCTGGTTTAAATAAAGTTTCTTCAGGATAAAGACCCACCTGTTCTCTGCTGGTTTAAATAAAGTTTCTTCAGGATAAAGACCCACCTGTTCTCTGCTGGTTTAAATAAAGTTTCTTCAGGATAAAGACCCACCTGTTCTCTGCTGGTTTAAATAAAGTTTCTTCAGGATAAAGACCCACCTGTTCTCTGCTGGTTTAAATAAAGTTTCTTCAGGATAAAGACCCACCTGTTCTCTGCTGGTTTAAATAAAGTTCCTTCAGGATAAAGACCCACCTGTTCTCTGCTGGTTTAAATAAAGTTTCTTCAGGATAAAGACCCACCTGTTCTCTGCTGGTTTAAATAAAGTTTCTTCAGGATAAAGACCCACCTGTTCTCTGCTGGTTTAAATAAAGTTTCTTCAGGATAAAGACCCACCTGTTCTCTGCTGGTTTAAATAAAGTTTCTTCAGGATAAAGACCCACCTGTTCTCTGCTGGTTTAAATAAAGTTTCTTCAGGATAAAGACCCACCTGTTCTCTGCTGGTTTAAATAAAGTTTCTTCAGGATAAAGACCCACCTGTTCTCTGCTGGTTTAAATAAAGTTTCTTCAGGATAAAGACCCACCTGTTCTCTGCTGGTTTAAATAAAGTTTCTTCAGGATAAAGACCCACCTGTTCTCTGCTGGTTTAAATAAAGTTTCTTCAGGATAAAGACCCACCTGTTCTCTGCTGGTTTAAATAAAGTTCCTTCAGGATAAAGACCCACCTGTTCTCTGCTGGTTTAAATAAAGTTCCTTCAGGATAAAGACCCACCTATTCTGATGCACGACATGAAAAGTTCAAACCCATACCGATAACCGGTAACTTTCTGCTTCTCATGGCCGATACGGATGCCGATATTACAGCTAAAAACGATGTCATCTTCATTCCTGGTGTAAATGACAAAATTTCTCTGCTGCAGATCCACAACTTGCTGGAGACGTCATGATGTTGCAGGTGGGCGTGGCCTAATATTCCTCATGGATCAATAAAGGACAAACATAAACAACAACATTCTACGGGTTCAACACCAAAATTAAACTGATAACGGTTTTATTTATGTGATATTTCTGTACTGATAACGGTTTTATTTATGTGATATTTCTGTACTGATAACGGTTTTATTTATGTGATATTTCTGTACTGATAACGGTTTTATTTATGTGACATTTCTGGTCTGATAACGGTTTTATTTATGTGATATTTCTGGTCTGATAACGGTTTTCTTTATGTGATATTTCTGGTCTGATAACGGTTTTCTTTATGTGATATTTCTGTACTGATAACGGTTTTATTTATGTGATATTTCTTTACTGATAACGGTTTTATTTATGTGATATTTCTGGTCTGATAACGGTTTTATTTATGTGATATTTCTGTACTGATAACGGTTTTATTTATGTGATATTTCTGTACTGATAACGGTTTTATTTATGTGATATTTCTGTACTGATAACGGTTTTATTTATGTGATATTTCTGGTCTGATAACGGTTTTATTTATGTGATATTTCTGGTCTGATAACGGTTTTATTTATGTGATATTTCTGGACTGATAACGGTTTTATTTATGTGACATTTCTGGTCTGATAACGGTTTTATTTATGTGATATTTCTGGTCTGATAACGGTTTTATTTATGTGACATTTCTGGTCTGATAACGGTTTTATTTATGTGACATTTCTGTACTGATAACGGTTTTATTTATGTGATATTTCTGGTCTGATAACGGTTTTATTTATTTGATATTTCTGGTCTGATAACGGTTTTATTTATGTGATATTTCTGTACTGATAACGGTTTTATTTATGTGATATTTCTGGTCTGATAACGGTTTTATTTATGTGATATTTCTGTACTGATAACGGTTTTATTTATGTGATATTTCTGTACTGATAACGGTTTTATTTATGTGATATTTCTGGTCTGATAACGGTTTTATTTATGTGATATTTCTGGACTGATAACGGTTTTATTTATGTGATATTTCTGGACTGATAACGGTTTTATTTATGTGACATTTCTGGACTGATAACAGTTTTATTTATGTGATATTTCTGGACTGATAACGGTTTTATTTATGTGATATTTCTGGACTGATAACGGTTTTATTTATGTGATATTTCTGTACTGATAACGGTTTTATTTATGTGATATTTCTGTACTGATAACGGTTTTATTTATGTGATATTTCTGGTCTGATAACGGTTTTATTTATGTGATATTTCTGGACTGATAACGGTTTTATTTATGTGATATTTCTGGTCTGATAACGGTTTTATTTATGTGATATTTCTGGTCTGATAACGGTTTTATTTATGTGATATTTCTGGTCTGATAACGGTTTTATTTATGTGATATTTCTGGTCTGATAACGGTTTTATTTATGTGATATTTCTGGACTGATAACGGTTTTATTTATGTGATATTTCTGGTCTGATAACGGTTTTATTTATGTGATATTTCTGGTCTGATAACGGTTTTATTTATGTGATATTTCTGTACTGATAACGGTTTTATTTATGTGATATTTCTGAACTGATAACGGTTTTATTTATGTGATATTTCTGGTCTGATAACGGTTTTATTTATGTGATATTTCTGGACTGATAACGGTTTTATTTATGTGATATTTCTGTACTGATAACGGTTTTATTTATGTGATATTTCTGTACTGATAACGGTTTTATTTATGTGACATTTCTGTACTGATAACGGTTTTATTTATGTGACATTTCTGGACTGATAACGGTTTTATTTATGTGATATTTCTGGACTGATAACGGTTTTATTTATGTGATATTTCTGGTCTGATAACGGTTTTATTTATGTGATATTTCTGTTCTGATAACGGTTTTATTTATGTGATATTTCTGTACTGATAACGGTTTTATTTATGTGATATTTCTGTACTGATAACGGTTTTATTTATGTGACATTTCTGTACTGATAACGGTTTTATTTATGTGATATTTCTGTACTGATAACGGTTTTATTTATGTGATATTTCTGGTCTGATAACGGTTTTATTTATGTGATATTTCTGGACTGATAACGGTTTTATTTATGTGAAATTTCTGTTCTGATAACGGTTTTATTTATGTGATATTTCTGGTCTGATAATGGTTTTATTTATGTGATATTTCTGTACTGATAACGGTTTTATTTATGTGATATTTCTGTACTGATAACGGTTTTATTTATGTGATATTTCTGTACTGATAACGGTTTTATTTATGTGATATTTCTGGACTGATAACGGTTTTATTTATGTGATATTTCTGGACTGATAACGGTTTTATTTATGTGATATTTCTGTACTGATAACGGTTTTATTTATGTGATATTTCTGGACTGATAACGGTTTTATTTATGTGATATTTCTTTACTGATAACGGTTTTATTTATGTGATATTTCTGGACTGATAACGGTTTTGTTTATGTGATATTTCTGTACTGATAACGGTTTTATTTATGTGATATTTCTGTACTGATAACGGTTTTATTTATGTGATATTTCTGGACTGATAACGGTTTTATTTATGTGATATTTCTGGTCTGATAACAGTTTTATTTATGTGATATTTCTGGACTGATAACGGTTTTATTTATGTGATATTTCTGGTCTGATAATGGTTTTATTTATGTGATATTTCTGGACTGATAACGGTTTTATTTATGTGATATTTCTGGACTGATAACGGTTTTATTTATGTGATATTTCTGGACTGATAACGGTTTTGTTTATGTGATATTTCTGTACTGATAACGGTTTTATTTATGTGATATTTCTGGACTGATAACGGTTTTATTTATGTGATATTTCTGGACTGATAACGGTTTTATTTATGTGATATTTCTGGTCTGATAACGGTTTTATTTATGTGATATTTCTGGACTGATAACGGTTTTATTTATGTGATATTTCTGGTCTGACAACAGTTTTATTTATGTGATATTTCTGTACTGATAACGGTTTTATTTATGTGATATTTCTGGTCTGATAACGGTTTTATTTATGTGATATTTCTGGACTGATAACGGTTTTATTTATGTGATATTTCTGGTCTGACAACAGTTTTATTTATGTGATATTTCTGGACTGATAACGGTTTTATTTATGTGATATTTCTGGTCTGATAATGGTTTTATTTATTTGATATTTCTGGTCTGATAACGGTTTTATTTATGTGATATTTCTGGTCTGACAACGGTTTTATTTATGTGATGTTTCTGGTCTGATAACGGTTTTATTTATGTGATATTTCTGGTCTGATAACGGTTTTATTTATGTGAAATTTCTGTACTGATAACGGTTTTATTTATTTGATATTTCTGGACTGATAACGGTTTTATTTATGTGATATTTCTGGTCTGATAACGGTTTTATTTATGTGATATTTCTGGTCTGATAACGGTTTTATTTATGTGATATTTCTGGTCTGATAACGGTTTTATTTATGTGATGTTTCTGGTCTGATAACGGTTTTATTTATGTGATATTTCTGTATTTCCTCATTTCAGGAGACTTTTCAGATCTGGCTGATACAACAAATGGAAACGAGGCTCTGGACGTTTTTTAAAAACAGTTTTTTATGTTTCTGTCAAACAACCAAATAAAATAGAAAAATATCGGCCGATATCGGGCTGAAAATATCGTGCATCACTAAAGAAAACCGCATTGTGTAGTTGTGTAAACAGACATCAGCTGATGTGTGTATCTCTTAAATCATGTCTGTGGGATCGTCTGAAACCAGTACAGGACAGTCAGGAGGTTCTGGTCTGAACCGGACCAGTCTGAAACCAGTACAGGACCAGTCAGGAGGTTCTGGTCTGAACCGGACCAGTCTGAAACCAGTACAGGCCCAGTCAGGAGGTTCTGGTCTGAACCGGACCGGTCTGAAACCAGTACAGGACCAGTCAGGAGGTTCTGGTCTGAACCGGACCAGTCTGAAACCAGTACAGGACCAGTCAGGAGGTTCTGGTCTGAACCGGACCAGTCTGAAACCAGTACAGGACCAGTCAGGAGGTTCTGGTCTGAACCGGACCAGTCTGAAACCAGTACAGGACAGTCAGGAGGTTCTGGTCTGAACAGGACCAGTCTGAAACCAGTACAGGACCAGTCAGGAGGTTCTGGTCTGAACCGGACCGGTCTGAAACCAGTACAGGACAGTCAGGAGGTTCTGGTCTGAACCGGACCGGTCTGAAACCAGTACAGGCCCAGTCAGGAGGTTCTGGTCTGAACCGGACCGGTCTGAAACCAGTACAGGCCCAGTCAGGAGGTTCTGGTCTGAACCGGACCAGTCTGAAACCAGTACAGGACCAGTCAGGAGGTTCTGGTCTGAACCGGACCAGTCTGAAACCAGTACAGGACCAGTCAGGAGGTTCTGGTCTGAACCGGACCGGTCTGAAACCAGTACAGGCCCAGTCAGGAGGTTCTGGTCTGAACCGGACCGGTCTGAAACCAGTACAGGACAGTCAGGAGGTTCTGGTCTGAACCGGACCGGTCTGAAACCAGTACAGGACAGTCAGGAGGTTCTGGTCTGAACCGGACCGGTCTGAAACCAGTACAGGACCAGTCAGGAGGTTCTGGTCTGAACCGGACCAGTCTGAAACCAGTACAGGCCCAGTCAGGAGGTTCTGGTCTGAACCGGACCAGTCTGAAACCAGTACAGGCCCAGTCAGGAGGTTCTGGTCTGAACCGGACCAGTCTGAAACCAGTACGGGACCAGTCAGGAGGTTCTGGTCTGAACCGGACCAGTCTGAAACCAGTACGGGACCAGTCAGGAGGTTCTGGTCTGAACCGGACCAGTCTGAAACCAGTACAGGACAGTCAGGAGGTTCTGGTCTGAACCGGACCGGTCTGAAACCAGTACAGGACAGTCAGGAGGTTCTGGTCTGAACCCGACCGGTCTGAAACCAGTACAGGACAGTCAGGAGGTTCTGGTCTGAACCGGACCAGTCTGAAACCAGTACAGGACAGTCAGGAGGTTCTGGTCTGAACCGGACCAGTCTGAAACCAGTACAGGACCAGTCAGGAGGTTCTGGTCTGAACAGGACCAGTCTGAAACCAGTACAGGACCAATCAGGAGGTTCTGGTCTGAACCGGACCAGTCTGAAACCAGTACAGGACAGTCAGGAGGTTCTGGTCTGAACCGGACCGGTCTGAAACCAGTACAGGCCCAGTCAGGAGGTTCTGGTCTGAACCGGACCAGTCTGAAACCAGTACAGGACCAGTCAGGAGGTTCTGGTCTGAACCGGACCAGTCTGAAACCAGTACGGGACCAGTCAGGAGGTTCTGGTCTGAACCGGACCAGTCTGAAACCAGTACGGGACCAGTCAGGAGGTTCTGGTCTGAACCGGACCAGTCTGAAACCAGTACAGGACAGTCAGGAGGTTCTGGTCTGAACCGGACCGGTCTGAAACCAGTACAGGACAGTCAGGAGGTTCTGGTCTGAACCCGACCGGTCTGAAACCAGTACAGGACAGTCAGGAGGTTCTGGTCTGAACCGGACCAGTCTGAAACCAGTACAGGACCAGTCAGGAGGTTCTGGTCTGAACCGGACCAGTCTGAAACCAGTACAGGACCAGTCAGGAGGTTCTGGTCTGAACCGGACCAGTCTGAAACCAGTACAGGACCAGTCAGGAGGTTCTGGTCTGAACCGGACCAGTCTGAAACCAGTACAGGCCCAGTCAGGAGGTTCTGGTCTGAACCGGACCGGTCTGAAACCAGTACAGGACAGTCAGGAGGTTCTGGTCTGAACCCGACCGGTCTGAAACCAGTACAGGACAGTCAGGAGGTTCCGGTCTGAACCGGACCAGCAGGAACCAGAAAACACGCCAGACACGTGTGTTGTGCTCGTATCTGTCATCTTTATTTAGAGGTCAAAGGTCACAAAGTTCCAGTTTCCTGGTCGACGACTGTGTCCTCTCCGGTTCTGGTTTCCGGTTCGGATCTCCAGTTCTGGTCTCCGGTTTGGATCTCCGGTTCTGGTCTCCGGTTTGGATCTCCGGTTCTGGTCTCCGGTTTGGATCTCCGGTTCTGGTCTCCGATTCGGATCTCCAGTTCTGGTCTCCGGTTTGGATCTCCGGTTCTGGTCTCCGGTTCTGTTCTCCAGTTTGGATCTCCGGTTCTGTTCTCCGGTTCTGGTCTCCGATTCGGATCTCCGGTTCTGGTCTCCAGTTCAGATCTCTGGTTCTGTTCTCCGGTTCTGGTCTCCGATTCGGATCTCCAGTTCTGGTCTCCGGTTTGGATCTCCGGTTCTGGTCTCCGGTTCTGGTCTCCAGTTCGGATCTCTGGTTCTGGTCTAATGGTAGGTTAATGGTAGACCAGGTTTTTGTCCTGGTCCAGCTCAGCTCCTGATTGGCTGCTTTCACCGACCCTGACAAGATCTTACCAAAGGTGCCAATCAGCCAACCAATCACAAAGGAAATGACATCACGGCTGCAAAAGAAACAACGATGATCAATAATCAATAATCACTGCAGGAGCTCCGATGACGTCCGGACCTCAGAACCATGTTTGTTTCAGGGAGTCAAGCTGTGTAATTAGCATGTTAGAATGTGGGTAGATGGCATGTAATTAACATGTAGTCAGTGTGTAGTTAGCATGTAATTAGCGTATAGTTAGCATGTAATCAGCATAAAGTCAGTGTGTAGTTAGCATGTAATTAGCGTGTAGTTAGCATGTAATTAGCATGTTAGAATGTGGGTAGATAGCATGTAATTAGCATGTAGTCAGTGTGTAGTTAGCATGCAATTAGCGTGTAGTTAGCATGTAATTAGCATAAAGTCAGTGTGTAGTTAGCATGTAATTAGCGTGTAGTTAGCATATAATTAACATGTAGTTAGTGTGTAGCTAGCATGTAATTAGCATGTATTCAGTGTACTTAGCATGTAATTAGCATGTTAGAATGAGGGTAGATAGCATTTAATTATGTAGACAGTGTATAGTTAGCATGTATTTAGCATGTTAGAATGTGGGTAGATGGCATGTAATTAGCATGTAGTCAGTGTGTAGTTTGCATGTAATAAGCGTGTAGTTAGCATGTAATTAGCATAAAGTCAGTGTGCAGTTAGCATGTAATTTGCATGTTAGAATGTGGGTAGATAGCATGTAATTAGTGTGTAGTTAGCATGTTAGTGTGTAGTTAGCATGTAATTAGCATGTAGTCAGTGTGTAGTTAGCATGTAATAAACGTGTAGTAAGCATGTTATTAGCATGTAGAAAGTGTGTAGTTAGCATGTACTTAGCGTGTTGTAGGTGTGTAGCTAGTATATAGTTAGCATGAAGGTTGTATGTAGGTGGTGTCTAGTTATCAGGTACTAAGCACATAGTTGGTATGTTACATGTAGCTCTTACAAAGTGTGTAGTTTGCATGTAATTAGCGTGTAAACAGAAGCCCTTCAGGAGAACACGCTTCAGAAATGGAACAGAAGAAGTCACGTTTAACTGAGGAACGTGTAAATAAATCTAGAACAAACTTTCAAAGCAGTTTAAACACTAAATACATGAATAAATAAATAAATAAATAAATATCTTTTTATTATGTCTAGTAACTTCTAGCTGCTGCCTCTTGGCCAGGACTCCATGGAAAAGAGGTTTTTAATCTCAATGGGACTTTCCTGGAAAAATAAAGGTTAAATTACATAGATAAATAAAGAAAGAAAGAAAGAAAGAAAGAAAGAAAGAAAGAAAGAGTGTGTAGTTGGTGTGTAAGAGGCTCTGAGGTTCGGAGTCTGATTGTGGTTTAAATAAAAGACGACCAGAGGAACCTGCTCAGAAACATGGGAGTTCGTTCAGTCTTTGGATCCTGAACGCATCATCACAGAACCGGCAGAGTTTGTTCAGTCTTTGGACCCTGAACGCATCATCACAGAACCGGCAGAGTTCGTTCAGTCTTTGGACCCTGAACGCATCATCACAGAACCGGCAGAGTTCGTTCAGTCTTTGGACCCTGAACGCATCATCACAGAACCGGCAGAGTTCGTTCAGTCTTTGGACCCTGAACGCATCATCACAGAACCGGCAGAGTTCGTTCAGTCTTTGGACCCTGAACGCATCATCACAGAACCGGCAGAGTTCGTTCAGTCTTTGGACCCTGAACGCATCATCACAGAACCGGCAGAGTTCTTTCAGTCTTTGGACCCTGAACGCATCATGGCCACCACTGTGATCCCAGAGCAGGTGATGTGTCTGGAATCAGTTGCCATGGTGATACAATGCTGAAATTCTGATCTTGGTCCAGGACAGAGACCAGAAACCAGAGACCTGACCCAGGAGGCTGGATCACCTGGGTCGACTTGCCCAGGCATTCCCGAGGGGTTACCATGGTAACCAGAGGGGACACAGCGCCACCGTGTGGCTGGACACGACATCACAAACATCCAGTTCTAACATCAACAGATTTAATCCTGAGGTAGAAATCTTTGATACAAACTAGTTTCTAATGTTCACACCCTCAGGTTTATAAACTGGGATCAGGTACTGATCCATCTTCCTCATCATCATCATCATCATCATCAACAAACACACACACACACAACAGATACACCAGGATGCAGCATCCCTGAACCGTAGCACCACCGTTTAAATAAAGTTGTATCAAATGTTTGGTCAGTTTGTGAAAAAGGCACGTTGACACACGAACACGCTACAGGAACACGCTACCGGAACACGCTACACGTCTGTCAGAGGAACGTCTACACGTATGTCAGAGGAACGTCTACACGTATGTCAGAGGAACGTCTACACGTATGTCAGAGGAACGTCTACACGTATGTCAGAGGAACGTCTACACGTATGTCAGAGGAACGTCTACACGTATGTCAGAGGAACGTCTACACGTATGTCAGAGGAACGTCTACACGTATGTCAGAGGAACGTCTACACGTATGTCAGAGGAACGTCTACACGTATGTCAGAGGAACGTCTACACGTATGTCAGAGGAACGTCTACACGTCTGTCAGAGGAACGTCTACACGTCTGTCAGAGGAACGTCTACACGCTGTATGTCAGAGGAACGTCTACACGTATGTCAGAGGAACGTCTACACGTATGTCAGAGGAACGTCTACACGTCTGTCAGAGGAACGTCTACACGTATGTCAGAGGAACGTCTACACGTATGTCAGAGGAACGTCTACACGTATGTCAGAGGAACGTCTACACGTATGTCAGAGGAACGTCTACACGTATGTCAGAGGAACGTCTGCACGTATGTCAGAGGAACGTCTACACGTATGTCAGAGGAACGTCTACACGTATGTCAGAGGAACGTCTACACGTATGTCAGAGGAACGTCTACACGTATGTTCAGAGGAACGTCTACACGTCTGTCAG
Source organism: Atherinomorus stipes (assembly GCA_023101725.1). Lineage (NCBI taxonomy): Eukaryota > Metazoa > Chordata > Actinopteri > Atheriniformes > Atherinidae > Atherinomorus > Atherinomorus stipes. The sequence goes on along the minus strand of JALJCO010005439.1, from coordinate 112,408 downwards.
AGGAACGTCTACGCGTCTGTCAGAGGAACGTCTACACGTATGTCAGAGGAACGTCTACACGTATGTCAGAGGAACGTCTACACGTATGTCAGAGGAACGTCTACACGTATGTCAGAGGAACGTCTACACGTCTGTCAGAGGAACGTCTACACGTATGTCAGAGGAACGTCTACACGTATGTCAGAGGAACGTCTACACGTATGTCAGAGGAACGTCTACACGTATGTCAGAGGAACGTCTACACGTATGTCAGAGGAACGTCTACACGTATGTCAGAGGAACGTCTACACGTATGTCAGAGGAACGTCTACACGTATGTCAGAGGAACGTCCTACACGTCTGTCAGAGGAACGCCTACACGTATGTCAGAGGAACGTCTACACGTATGTCAGAGGAACGTCTACACGTCTGTCAGAGGAACGTCTACACGTATGTCAGAGGAACGTCATACGTATGTCAGAGGAACGTCACACGTGAGATGTCAGAGGAACGTCTACACGTCTGTCAGAGGAACGTCTACACGTATGTCAGAGGAACGCTTCACATATGTCAGAGGAACGTCTACACGTATGTCAGAGGAACGTCTACACGTGCTGTCAGAGGAACGTCTACACATGTCAGAGGAACGGTCTACACGTATGTCAGAGGAACGTCTACACGTATGTCAGAGGAACGTCTACACGTATGTCAGAGGGGGAACGTCTACACGTATGTCAGAGGAACGTCTACACGTATGTCAGAGGAACGTCTACACGTATGTCAGAGGAGGAACGTCTACACGTATGTCAGAGGAACGTCTACACGTATGTCAGAGGAACGTCTACACGTATATCAGAGGAACGTCTACACGTATGTCAGAGGAACGTCTACACGTAAGTCAGAGGAACGTCTACACGTATGTCAGAGGAACGTCTACACGTCTGTCAGAGGAACGTCTACACGTATGTCAGAGGAACGTCTACACGTATGTCAGAGGAACGTCTACACGTCTGTCAGAGGAACGTCTACACGTCTGTCAGAGGAACGTCTACACGTATGTCAGAGGAACGTCTACACGTATGTCAGAGGAACGTCTACACGTATGTCAGAGGAACGTCTACACGTATGTCAGAGGAACGTCTACACGTATGTCAGAGGAACGTCTACACGTATGTCAGAGGAACGTCTACACGTATGTCAGAGGAACGTCTACACGTATGTCAGAGGAACGTCTTCACGTCTGTCAGAGGAACGTCTACACGTATGTCAGGGGAACGTCTACACGTAAGTCAGGGGAACGTCTACACGTATGTCAGAGGAACGTCTACACGTATGTCAGAGGAACGTCTACACGTATGTCAGAGGAACGTCTACACGTATGTCAGAGGAACGTCTACACGTATGTCAGAGGAACGTCTACACGTATGTCAGAGGAACGTCTACACGTAAGTCAGAGGAACGTCTACACGTATGTCAGAGGAACGTCTACACGTATGTCAGAGGAACGTCTACGCGTCTGTCAGAGGAACGTCTACACGTATGTCAGAGGAACGTCTACGCGTCTGTCAGAGGAACGTCTACACGTATGTCAGAGGAACGTCTACACGTAAGTCAGAGCAACGTCTACACGTCTGTCAGAGGAACGTCTACACGTCTGTCAGAGGAACGCCTACACGTCTGTCAGAGGAACGTCTACACGTATGTCAGAGGAACGTCTACACGTATGTCAGAGGAACGTCTACACGTATGTCAGAGGAACGTCTACGCGTCTGTCAGAGGAACGTCTACACGTATGTCAGAGGAACGTCTACACGTATGTCAGAGGAACGTCTACACGTATGTCAGAGGAACGTCTACACGTATGTCAGAGGAACGTCTACACGTATGTCAGAGGAACGTCTACACGTATGTCAGAGGAACGTCTACACGTATGTCAGAGGAACGTCTACACGTAAGTCAGAGGAACGTCTACATGTATGTCAGAGGAACGTCTACACGTATGTCAGAGGAACGTCTACGCGTCTGTCAGAGGAACGTCTACACGTATGTCAGAGGAACGTCTACACGTATGTCAGAGGAACGTCTACGCGTCTGTCAGAGGAACGTCTACACGTATGTCAGAGGAACGTCTACACGTAAGTCAGAGCAACGTCTACACGTATGTCAGAGGAACGTCTACACGTATGTCAGAGGAACGTCTACACGTATGTCAGAGGAACGTCTACGCGTCTGTCAGAGGAACGTCTACACGTCTGTCAGAGGAACGTCTACACGTATGTCAGAGGAACGTCTACACGTATGTCAGAGGAACGTCTACACGTATGTCAGAGGAACGTCTACACGTATGTCAGGGTCACATGACTCTCACAAATCTGACCAGAAAAACAACTGGAACACAAACACGTCCCGCCTTCATCTCATGCATGAACAGGTAGAGCCGTCCGGTCAGGTGGACCTGGTCCTGGTTCTGGTCCTCGTGGGGCAGGAGCAGGAGGAGCAGGAGGAGCAGGAGGAGCAGGAGGAGCAGGCGGCTCACTGACATTTCCACACAAACAAGCTGCAGAGAAAACAACAGAAGAGAAGCTGGGTGGTTCTGGAGGGTCATGTGGAACCGGACCGCTCTGGATCCAAAGTGACCTAGCGGCTGGGTGGTTCTGGAGGGTCATGTGGAACCGGACCGGTCTGGATCTAACAGGTTCTGGGTGATGGACTGCCGACCCGTTCAGAAGCTGCTCCTCCTTTTAGCTGCAGTGTGTCCCGCGTCCACCGGGGGATAGCAGACTGATTTCACCCTGAAGTCCTGCAGCAGAACCGGGTCGGCGTGTAGAACCTGGTACATGGAGGGCTACACTCACCTGCAGCAGAACCGGGTCGGCGTGTAGAACCCGGTACATGGAGGGCTACACTCACCTGCAGTCCTGCAGCAGAACCGGGCGGCGTGTAGAACCCGGTACATGGAGGGCTACACTCACCTGCAGCAGAACCGGGTCGGCGTGTAGAACCCGGTACATGGAGGGCTACACTCACCTGCAGTCCTGCAGCAGAACCGGGTCGGCGTGTAGAACCCGGTACATGGAGGGCTACACTCACCTGCAGTCCTGCAGCAGAACCGGGTCGGCGTGTAGAACCCGGTACATGGAGAGCTACACTCACCTGCAGTCCTGCAGCAGAACCGGGTCGGCGTGTAGAACCCGGTACATGGAGGGCTACACTCACCTGCAGTCCTGCAGCAGAACCGGGTCGGCGTGTAGAACCCGGTACATGGAGGGCTACACTCACCTGCAGCAGAACCGGGTCGGCGTGTAGAACCCGGTACATGGAGGGCTACACTCACCTGCAGTCCTGCAGCAGAACCGGGTCGGCGTGTAGAACCCGGTACATGGAGGGCTACACTCACCTGCAGCAGAACCGGGTCGGCGTGTAGAACCCGGTACATGGAGGGCTACACTCACCTGCAGTCCTGCAGCAGAACCGGGTCGGCGTGTAGAACCTGGTACATGGAGGGATACACTCACCTGCAGTCCTGCAGCAGAACCGGGTCGGCGTGTAGAACCCGGTACATGGAGGGCTACACTCACCTGCAGTCCTGCAGCAGAACCGGGTCGGCGTGTAGAACCCGGTACATGGAGGGCTACACTCACCTGCAGTCCTGCAGCAGAACCGGGTCGGCGTGTAGAACCCGGTACATGGAGAGCTACACTCACCTGCAGTCCTGCAGCAGAACCGGGTCGGCGTGTAGAACCCGGTACATGGAGGGCTACACTCACCTGCAGCAGAACCGGGTCGGCGTGTAGAACCCGGTACATGGAGGGCTACACTCACCTGCAGTCCTGCAGCAGAACCGGGTCGGCGTGTAGAACCCGGTACATGGAGGGCTACACTCACCTGCAGCAGAACCGGGTCGGCGTGTAGAACCCGGTACATGGAGGGCTACACTCACCTGCAGTCCTGCAGCAGAACCGGGTCGGCGTGTAGAAACCGGTACATGGAGGGCTACACTCACCTGCATTCCTGCAGCAGAACCGGGTCGGCGTGTAGAAACCGGTACATGGAGGGCTACACTCACCTGCAGCAGAACCGGGTCGGCGTGTAGAACCCGGTACATGGAGGGCTACACTCACCTGCAGTCCTGCAGCAGAACCGGGTCGGCGTGTAGAACCCGGTACATGGAGGGCTACACTCACCTGCAGCAGAACCGGGTCGGCGTGTAGAACCCGGTACATGGAGGGCTACACTCACCTGCAGTCCTGCAGCAGAACCGGGTCGGCGTGTAGAACCCGGTACATGGAGGGCTACACTCACCTGCAGTCGCTGCCGCCGGCGCTGACCACGTACTTATCATCGAAGGAGAAGCGGATGTTGGTCACATGGGCCGAGTGACCGAAGTAGCGCTTGTGTTTGGCCTGGAAGAGAGAGAGTTCCAATTACGGGGGGCTTTGACCCCCCAATCAAGACTCCTTCCCCCTGAAAGAGGTGCAAGTAACAGAGGGGGGGGGTTGAAGCGTGTAACTTTGGACCGGACCGTCTGACACAGACCGGACCGTCTGACACGGACCGTCTGACACTGACCGTCTGACACAGACCGTCTGACTCGGGCCGTCTGACACGGACCGGACCGTCTGACACAGACCGGACCGTCTGACACGGACCGTCTGACACTGACCGGACCATCTGACACGGACCGGACCGTCTGACTCGGACCGTCTGACACGGACCGTCTGACACGGACCGGACCGTCTGACACGGACCGTCTGACTCGGACCGTCTGACTCGGGCCGTCTGACTCGGACCGTACCGTCTGACACAGACCGTCTGACTCGGGCCGTCTGACACGGACCGTACCGTCTGACACAGACCGTCTGACTCGGGCCGTCTGACTCGGGCCGTCTGACACGGACCGTCTGACTCGGACCGTCTGACACGGACCGGACCGTCTGACACGGACCGTCTGACTCGGACCGTCTGACACGGACCGTCTGACACGGACCGTCTGACTCGGACCGGACCGTCTGACACGGACCGGGCCGTCTGACACGGACCGTCTGACACGGACCGTCTGACACGGACCGTCTGACTCGGACCGGACCGTCTGACACGGACCGGGCCGTCTGACACGGACCGTCGGACTTGGACCGTCTGACTCGGACCGGACCGTCTGACACGGACCGTCTGACACGGACCGGACGGTCTGACACGGACCGGACCATCTGATATGGACCGGACCATCTGACACGGACCGGACCGTCTGACACGGACCAGACGGTCTGACTCGGACCGGACCATCTGACACAGACCGTCTGACTCGGACTGTCTGACTCGGACCGGACCGTCTGACACGGACCGTCTGACTCGGACGTCTGACTCGGACCGGACCGTCTGACAAGGACCGTCTGACACGGACCGGGCCGTCTGACACGGACCGTCGGACTTGGACCGTCTGACTCGGACCGGACCGTCTGACACGGACCGTCTGACTCGGACCGGACCGTCTGACTCGGACGTCTGACTCGGACCGGACCGTCTGACAAGGACCGTCGGACTTGGACCGTCTGACACGGACCGGGCCGTCTGACACGGACCGTCGGACTTGGACCGTCTGACACGGACCGTCTGACTCGGACCGTCTGACTTGGACCGTCTGACTCGGACCGGACCGTCTGACACGGACCGTCTGACTCGGACCGTCTGACTCGGACCGTCTGACACGGACCGTCTGACACGGACCGTCTGACTCGGACCGTCTGACACGGACCGGGCCGTCTGACACGGACCGTCTGACACGGACCGTCTGACACGGACCGGACCGTCTGACACGGACCGGGCCGTCTGACACGGACCGTCTGACACGGACCGTCTGACTCGGACCGGACCGTCTGACACGGACCGGGCCGTCTGACACGGACCGTCTGACTCGGACCGTCTGACTCGGACCGTCTGACACGGACCGTCTGACACGGACCGGGCCGTCTGACACGGACCGTCTGACTCGGACCGTCTGACTCAACCGTCTGACTCGGACCGGACCGTCTGACTCGGACCGTCTGACACGGACCGGGCCGTCTGACACGGACCGTCGGACTTGGACCGTCTGACACGGACCGGACGGTCTGACACGGACCGGACCATCTGATATGGACCGGACCATCTGACACGGACCGGACCGTCTGACACGGACCAGACGGTCTGACTCGGACCGGACCGTCTGACACGGACCAGACCGTCTAACTCGGACCGGACCATCTGACACAGACCGGACCATCTGACACGGACCGGACCGTCTGACACGGACCAGACGGTCTGACTCGGACCGGACCGTCTGACACGGACCAGACCGTCTGACTCGGACCGGACCGTCTGACACGGACCGTCTGACTCGGACGTCTGACTCGGATCGGACCGTCTGACAAGGACCGTCGGACTTGGACCGTCTGACACGGACCGGGCCGTCTGACACGGACCGTCGGACTTGGACCGTCTGACACGGACCGTCTGACTCGGACCGTCTGACTTGGACCGTCTGACTCGGACCGGACCGTCTGACACGGACCGTCTGACACGGACCGGACGGTCTGACACGGACCGGACCATCTGATATGGACCGGACCATCTGACACGGACCGGACCGTCTGACACGGACCAGACGGTCTGACTCGGACCGGACCATCTGACACAGACCGTCTGACTCGGACCGTCTGACTTGGACCGTCTGACTCGGACCGGACCGTCTGACACGGACCGTCTGACACGGACCGGACGGTCTGACACGGACCGGACCATCTGATATGGACCGGACCATCTGACACGGACCGGACCGTCTGACACGGACCAGACGGTCTGACTCGGACCGGACCGTCTGACACGGACCAGACCGTCTGACACGGACCGGACCGTCTGACACGGACCGTCTGACACGGACCGGATCGTGTGACACGGACCGTCTGCCACGGACCTGACCGTCTGACACGGACCGGACCATCTGAAAAGGACCGGGCCGTCTGCCACGGACCGGACCATCTGAAACGGACCGGGCCGTCTGACACGGACCGGACCATCTGAAACGGACCGGACCGTCTGACACAGACCGGACCGTCTGACACAGACCGGACCGTCTGACACGGACCGGGCCGTCTGCCACGGACTGGACCGTCTGACACAGACCGGACCGTCTGACTCTGACCGTCTGACTCGGACCGGACCGTCTGACACGGACCGGGCTGTCTGCCACGGACCGGATCGTGTGACACGGACCGGACCGTCTGACATGGACCGGATCGTGTGACACGGACCGGACCGTCTGACACGGACCGGACCATCTGACACAGACCGGACCATCTGACATGGACCGTCTGACACGAACCGTCTGACTCGGACCGTGTGACTCGGACCGTCTGACTCGGACCGTCTGACTCGGACCGTCTGACTTGGACCGTCTGACTCGGACCGTCTGACTTGGACCGTCTGACTTGGACCGTCTGACTCGGACCGTCTGACTCGGACCGTCTGACTCGGACCGTCTGACTCGGACCGTCTGACACGGACCGTCTGACTTGGACCGTCTGACTTGGACCGTCTGACTCGGACCGTCTGACTTGGACCGTCTGACTCGGACCGGACCGTCTGACACGGACCGTCTGACTCGGACCGTCTGACTCGGACCGGACCGTCTGACACGGACCGTCTGACTTGGACCGTCTGACTCGGACCGTCTGACTCGGACCGGACCGTCTGACACGGACCGTCTGACTCGGACCGTGTGACTCGGACCGTCTGACACGGACCGTCTGACTCGGACCGTCTGACTCGGACCGTCTGACTCGGACCGTCTGACACGGACCATCTGACACAGAACGGACCATCTAACACGGACTAGACGGTCTGACACGGACCGGACCGTCTGACACGGACCGGACCATCTCACACGGACCGGACCATCTGACACGGACTACTCACAAACTTGTCGGAGCAGGGGAAGTCGAAGAGCTTGATGAGGCCGAAGTCGTCCCCGGTCACCAGGTTCAGGCCGGCGTGGGACACGCAGGCGCAGTTCACGTCCGCTTTGTCGGCGTTACGCGGCCAGACGCCCAGAACTTCATCGCCGAGGATGCTGGGAGATCAAGACAAGCCGTCAGTCCCTGAAGGGTCCGAACCCCGACCCAGAATCTAGACCACGTCCCCGAGACCTGCGACGTGGACCCTGAACCGCAGCCTGACCTGGTCCAGGTCGCCCAGGTGATCCTCTCCATGACGGGGGGCTCGGAGACGACCCTCCCCGACGGAACGGCGTGCACCTGCCGGGTGTAGGAGCTGGTGGACACCTGAGACCAGAGAGAGAGAGTCAGAACCCGACCTGGACCTGGACCTGGACCCGGACCCAGAACAGACCCATAAATAAATAAAACACAGGCACACACATTTATAGACATAGATGGTTTCTGAGCATCGTTATAGATGCACAACAACCAGGAGGAAGAAAACCAGGAAATCATGACGAACTATGAGACATGTTTACATGCAGGACTCCACTTTTACTGCAGATGAGGTCATGATGACGTGAAAGTGTCGGGAAATATCATGTTTGAGTCCTGGTATGTGTTCGGTTACAAAAAACCAAACGTTAATGAATGTAAACGGTTACCATGGGGATAACAGGACAGTAGGAGTGTTAACGGTTACCATGGTGATAACAGGATAGTAGGAGTTGTAAACGGATACCATGGTGATAACAGGACAGTAGGAGTGTAAACGGTTACCATGGTGATAACAGGACAGTAGGAGTGTAAACGGTTACCATGGTGATAACAGGACAGTAGGAGTGTAAACAGTTACCATGGTGATAACAGGACAGTAGGAGTGTAAACAGTTACCATGGTGATAACAGGACAGTAGGAGTGTAAACGGTTACCATGGTGATAACAGGACAGTAGGAGTGTAAACAGTTACCATGGTGATAACAGGACAGTAGGAGTGTTAATGGTTACCATGGTGATAACAGGACAGTAGGAGTATAAACGGTTACCATGGTGATAACAGGACAGTAGGAGTGTAAACGGTTACCATGGTGATAACAGGACAGTAGGAGTGTAAACGGTTACCATGGTGATAACAGGACAGTAGGAGTGTAAACAGTTACCATGGTGATAACAGGACAGTAGGAGTATAAACAGTTACCATGGTGATAACAGGACAGTAGGAGTGTTAACGGTTACCATGGTGATAACAGGACAGTAGGAGTATAAACGGTTACCATGGTGATAACAGGACAGTAGGAGTGTTAACGGTTACCATGGTGATAACAGGACAGTAGGAGTATAAACAGTTACCATGGTGATAACAGGACAGTAGGAGTATAAACAGTTACCATGGTGATAACAGGACAGTAGGAGTGTAAACGGTTACCATGGTGATAACAGGACAGTAGGAGTGTAAACAGTTACCATGGTGATAACAGGACAGTAGGAGTATAAACGGTTACCATGGTGATAACAGGACAGTAGGAGTGTAAACAGTTACCATGGTGATAACAGGACAGTAGGAGTGGGGGGGTGTAAACGGTTACCATGGTGATAACAGGACAGTAGGAGTGTAAACAGTTACCATGGTGATAACAGGACAGTAGGAGTATAAACAGTTACCATGGTGATAACAGGACAGTAGGAGTGTAAACAGTTACCATGGTGATAACAGGACAGTAGGAGTGTAAACAGTTACCATGGTGATAACAGGACAGTAGGAGTGTAAACGGTTACCATGGTGATAACAGGACAGTAGGAGTTGTAAACGGTTACCATGGTGATAACAGGACAGTAGGAGTGTAAACAGTTACCATGGTGATAACAGGACAGTAGGAGTGTAAACGGTTACCATGGTGATAACAGGACAGTAGGAGTGTAAACAGTTACCATGGTGATCACAGGACAGTAGGAGTGTTAACAGTTACCATGGTGATAACAGGACAGTAGGAGTGTAAACAGTTACCATGGTGATAACAGGACAGTAGGAGTATAAACGGTTACCATGGTGATAACAGGATAGTAGGAGTTGTAAACGGTTACCATGGTGATAACAGGACAGTAGGAGTGTTAACAGTTACCATGGTGATAACAGGACAGTAGGAGTGTAAACGGTTACCATGGTGATAACAGGACAGTAGGAGTGTAAACGGTTACCATGGTGATAACAGGACAGTAGGAGTGTAAATAACGGTTACCATGGTGATAACAGGACAGTAGGAGTGTAAACAGTTACCATGGTGATAACAGGACAGTAGGAGTGTAAACGGTTACCATGGTGATAACAGGACAGTAGGAGTGTAAACGGTTACCATGGTGATAACAGGACAGCAGGAGTGTAAACAGTTACCATGGTGATAACAGGACAGTAGGAGTGTTGAGTGAAACGTCTCAATTCCCGTAAATCTCGGTGGTCTCTGTTCTTCTCACTATTCATTCTCTCCATTCATATCATCCAGGGTCAAAAAACATCAAACCAGATTCTCTCTCACGCGGTTCTCAGCTGATGTGGACAAAACCGCTGTTCCCATCCTACCCCCCCCCCCCAGCTGCAGAGTCAGTGCCCTGTCCTGGGACATACAGTAGAAGATGTCATAAACCAAACCCTTCAGAGTGATCCTGATCCAGGAACCGGTCCACCCAACAGAACCTACGTACCTTCCTCAGTTCGCCCCCCCCTCATCCATTGGATCCAGTCTGCCAAGTTTTCAGCTCATCCAGGTATGAGTCGTACCATCGCACTCATCAATCGTCGGTTCTGGTGGCCCTCACTCCACAAAGACGTGAAGGAGTACATCCTCGCCTGTCCTGTCTGTGCTAAAAACAAATCTTCCCATCGGCCTCCTGTGGGACTCCTTCAACCTCTGGCCATCCCAAAGCGCCCACGGTCCCACATTGCCATAGACTTCAGGCAATGTTCAGGGCCGGCGATCGCTATAGGCGACCTAGGCGATCGTGCAGCAGCGACACTTGACAGTGTCCTCAAGTAATGTCCCCGCTGTCTTAGTCAAGGACATCTATTTTTCCAACCAAATGTCGTTTCCAAACAATACAAAACTTAAAATAAAACTATCCAACTCAAAACATCTGGCAGACACCACCGCGTGTCTGTAGCACTCACTCAGCTTCACAAAAAGAGAGTGATAATGACGCGAGGGGGGGTCAACATTTCTGCCTACGTCTGAGTTTTATGAGCTTCAACGGAACAGCCAGCATGACGGATTATTTACTTCAAACTCAAACGGGACCTGACAGGCCACCGGGAAATGTCCCGGTGCTCCCGATGGCCAGTCCGCCACTGATATGAGTGTTTGGCCGTAGACTGCAGGCTTTTTGCCCCATGGTTGCCTAGCAACTGCCAATGTTTGTAAACTGGGAACCATCTATATACACAGACAACGTATAAAAATCACATGAGATCTGGTTTATATTCCTCTATTTGAGCTTAAGTGGAGATGCTTTGCAGGTTTTCTGCTGTCATTACATAGACAAAATGCTGTAAGCTAGGCAATCATTAAACTGAATCAAATATTCCCGTGCAGCCCCAACGGCGGCATTTTCAGTCAGCCCATTATCTGGAAATCAGTTGAAACTTGAGCGGGTTCAGCAGGTCCGAACATGAGAACCACCACTTTCCTCACCTGGATGTGTCTGCTGTCGGCGGAGAAGTCGATCTGGATGACAAAGCCAGGGATGTCCTTGCAGTAGCCGATCCGGTTGAGCGACGGGCCCAGAGACAGGTCGTAAAAGTCCACGGCGCTCTCCACCGAGCCCACCGCCAGGAACCGGTTGTCCGGACTGAACCTGTGGAGATCCCGGAGGTGAGAAATGCCAGCGTCTCCGGTGGACGTCCAGCTGGGGCCGGTCTTACCGGATGTCTTGGATGGCCACGCTGCGGTCCCTCTTCTTGCCCCAGACGGTCAGCGAGTTGACCAGCAGGACGATGAACTCTCCGTTCTCCATGCCGATGGACACCATCTCTCCGTTCGGGCTGTAGGACGTGCACTTGGCCGGGTGACCCAGACTCACCTTGTTCAGGAGTTTCTGACACAGAAAACCGGGTTAAAGCGAGATGCAGGACCACAGAATCCAGATCAGGACCTCAGATCTGGTCCCGTACCTTGTCAGCCAGGTCCCAAATGCGGATGGTCCCGTCGTCGCTGGCGGAGATGAAGACATCTTTGAAAGGGTGCGTGGCAAGCCCCCAGATCCCCCCTTGAGTGTGTCCGTTGATCATGGTGTTGGAGGCGGCGTTCTTCTCCCCCACCTCGATGATCTCCCCGTCTTTAGTCCCCACCAGGATCTTACCCTGAAAGAAGAGACTGATAGTAACAGAGGTACCACGGTCCATTACAGAGACAACACGGTCCATTACAGAGATACCACGGTCCATTACAGAGATACCACGGTCAATTACAGAGATACCACGGTCCATTACAGAGATACCACGGTCCATTACAGATATACCACGGTCCATTAAGGAGACACCACGGCCCATTACAGAGATATCACGGTCCATTACAGAGATACCACGGCCCATTACAGAGATACCACGGTCCATTACAGAGATACCACGGTCCATTACAGATATACCACGGTCCATTAAGGAGACACCACGGCCCATTACAGAGATATCACGGTCCATTACAGAGGTACCACGGTCCATGACAGAGACACCACGGTCCATTACAGATATACCACGGTCCATTAAGGAGACACCACGGCCCATTACAGAGATATCACGGTCCATTACAGAGGTACCACGGTCCATTACAGAGATACCACAGTCCATTACAGAGGTACCACGGTCCATTACAGAGATACCACGGTCCATGACAGAGATACCACGGTCCATTACAGAGACACCACGGCCCATTACAGAGATACCACGGTCCATTACAGAGATACCACGGCCCATTACAGAGATATCACGGTCCATTACAGAGATACCACGGTCCATGACAGAGATACCACGGTCCATTACAGAGACACCACGGCCCATTACAGAGATACCACGGTCCATGACAGAGATACCACGGTCCATTACAGAGACACCACGGCCCATTACAGAGGTACCACGGTCCATTACAGAGATACCACAGTCCATTACAGAGGTACCACGGTCCATTACAGAGATACCACGGTCCATGACAGAGATACCACGGTCCATTACAGAGGTACCACGGTCCATTACAGAGGTACCACGGTCCATTACAGAGATACCACGGTCAATTACAGAGATACCACGGTCCATTACAGAGATACCACAGTCCATTACAGAGACACCACGGTCAATTACATAGACACCACGGTCCATTACAGAGATACCACGGTCCATTACAGAGGTACCACGGTCCATTACAGAGATACCACGGTCCATTACAGAGACACCACGGTCAATTACAGAGACACCACGGTCAATTACAGAGACACCACGGTCCATTACAGAGATACCACGGTCCATTACAGAGATACCACGGTCCATTACAGAGATACCACGGTCCATTACAGAGATACCACGGTCCATTACAGAGACACCACGGTCCATTACAGAGATACCACGGTCCATTACAGAGATACCACGGTCCATTACAGAGATACCACGGTCCATTACAGAGATACCACGGTCCATTACAGAGACACCACGGTCCATTACAGAGATACCACGGTCCATTACAGAGATACCACGGTCCATTACAGAGATACCACCCATTACAGAGATACCACGGTCCATTACAGAGATACCACGGTCCATTACAGAGAAACCCATGACACCACGGTCCATTACAGAGACACCACGGTCCATTACAGAGATACCACGGTCCATTACAGAGATACCACGGTCCATTACAGAGATACCACGGTCCATTACAGAGATACCACGGTCCATTACAGAGATACCACGGTCCATTACAGAGATACCACGGTCCATTACAGAGATACCACGGTCCATTACAGAGGTACCACGGTCCATTACAGAGATACCACGGTCCATTACAGAGATACCACGGTCCATTACAGAGATACCACGGTCCATTACAGAGATACCACGGTCCATTACAGAGATACCACGGTCCATTACAGAGATACCACGGTCCATTACAGAGATACCACGGTCCATTACAGAGGTACCACGGTCCATTACAGAGATACCACGGTCCATTACAGAGATACCACGGTCCATTACAGAGATACCACGGTCCATTACAGAGACACCACGGTCCATTACAGAGATACCACGGTCCATTACAGAGATACCACGGTCCATTACAGAGATACCACGGTCCATTACAGAGATACCACGGTCCATTACAGAGATACCACGGTCCATTACAGAGATACCACGGTCCATTACAGAGATACCACGGTCCATTACAGAGATACCACGGTCCATTACAGAGATACCACGGTCCATTACAGAGATACCACGGTCCATTACAGAGATACCACGGTCCATTACAGAGATACCACGGTCCATTACAGAGATACCACGGTCCATTACAGAGATACCACGGTCCATTACAGAGATACCACGGTCCATTACAGAGATACCACGGTCCATTACAGAGATACCACGGTCCATTACAGAGACACCACGGTCCATTACAGAGATACCACGGTCCATTACAGAGATACCACGGTCCATTACAGAGATACCACGGTCCATTACAGAGATACCACGGTCCATTACAGAGACACCACGGTCCATTACAGAGACACCACGGTCCATTACAGAGATACCACGGTCCATTACAGAGATACCACGGTCCATTACAGAGGTACCACGGTCCATTACAGAGACACCACGGTCCATTACAGAGATACCACGGTCCATTACAGAGATACCACGGTCAATTACAGGCTAGATGCCACGGCTCCAATACGGATTCCTGACACTCCATTACAGCACCTTTGATACCACGGTCTTCATTACAGAGTACACCACGGTCCAGGTGTGTCGGCCAGTTACTGGGGTCAGAGACACCGGGTACGGTCCATTACAGAGATACCACAAAGGTCCATTACAGAGATACCACGGTCCATTACAGAGATACCACGGTCCATTACAGAGACACCACGGTCCATTACAGAGATACCACGGTCCATTACAGAGATACCACGGTCCATTACAGAGATACCACGGTCCATTACAGAGATACCACGGTCCATTACAGAGATACCACGGTCCATTACAGAGATACCACGGTCCATTACAGAGGATACCACGGTCCATTACAGAGATACCACGGTCCATTACAGAGATACCACGGTCCATTACAGAGATACCACGGTCCATTACAGAGACACCACGGTCCATTACAGAGATACCACGGTCCATTACAGAGGTCCATTACAGAGATACCACGGTCCATTACAGAGATACCACGGTCCATTACAGAGACACCACGGTCCATTACAGAGATACCACAGTCCATTACAGAGACACCACGGTCAATTACAGAGACACCACGGTCCATTACAGAGATACCACGGTCCATTACAGAGGTACCACGGTCCATTACAGAGATACCACGGTCCATTACAGAGATACCACGGTCCATTACAGAGATACCACGGTCCATAACAGAGGTACCACAGTCCATTACAGAGACACTACGGTCCATTACAGAGATACCACAGTCCATTACAGAGACACCACGGTCCATTACAGCAAAAGATACCACGGCATTACAAGATACCACGTCTATTACAGAGGTACCACGGTCCATTACAGATAGCACAGAGGTCCAACAAACCACGGTCCATTACAGAGATACCACGGTCCATCTACAGAAGAGGTACCACGGTCCATTACAGAGATACCACGGTCCATTACAGAGACACCACGGTCCATTACAGAGATACCACGGTCCATTACAGAGGTACCACGGTCCATTACAGAGATACCACGGTCCATTACAGAGATACCACGGTCCATTACAGAGATACCACGGTCCATTACAGAGGTACCACGGTCCATTACAGAGACACCACGGTCCATTAGAGAGAGTACCACGGTCCATTTATACAGAGGCACCACGGTCCATTACAGAAGATACCACGGTCCATTACAGAGATACCACGGTCCATTACAGAGATACCACGGTCCATTACAGAGACACCACGGTCCATTACAGAGGTACCACGGTCCATTACAGAGATACCACGGTCCATTACAGACAGCACAGAGATACCACGGTCCATTACAGAGATACCACGGTCCATTACAGAGACACCACGGCCCATTACAGAGATACCACGGTCCATTACAGAGATACCACGGTCCATTACAGAGACTCCACGGCCTCAAACCACGGTCCACTACACACAGATACCACCCAATACAGAGTACCACGGTCCTCTCCAGGACCACGGCCTACGATACCACACCGAGACCACGCCATCGATAGTTACAGAGACACCACGGTCCATACAGAGATACCACGGTCCACTCACAGCACAGAGACACCACGGTCCATTACAGAGATACCACGGTCACAGAGTCCCACGGTCCTTACAGAGATACCACGGTCCATTACAGAGATACCACGGTCCATTACAGAGGTACCACGGTCCATTCTACAGAGATACCACGGTCCATTACAGGATACCACGGTCCTTACAGAGAGACCACGGTCCATTACAGAGATACCACGGTCCATTACAGAGATACCACGGCCTACAGAGAAACCACGTCCATTACAGAGGTACCACGGTCCATTACAGAGATACCACGGTCCATTAGCAGAGGCACCACGGTCCACTCTCAGACAGAGGTACCACGGTCCATTGTTACAGAGATACCACGGTCCATTCTATGTACAGAGGTACCACGGTCCACATAGAGTCACAGAGGACCACGGTCCACTATGAGAGTTACAGAGGTACCACGGTCCACTCTGACAGTCACAGAGGCACCACGGTCCACATCAGCACAGAGGTACCACGGTCCACTCCCCGCTACAGAGACCACGGCCATTACAGAAACCACGGCCATTACAGCACAAGGTACCACGGTCCACTCTGACAGTCACAGAGGTACCACGGTCCACTTAGAGTTACAGAGGTACCACGGTCCACTATAGAGCAGAGATACCACGGTCCATTCTACAGAGAACCACGGCCACTCACAAGGTACCACGGTCCACTATGCACAAGGTACCACGGCCACATAGAGTTACAGAGGTACCACGGTCCACTATCAGCAGATACCACGGTCCATTCTGAAGTTACAGAGGTACCACGGTCCACATAGGTCACAAGGTACCACGGTCCACTACAGAGCACAAGCCACGGCCACTAAAGCGAGGACCACGGTCCACATGAAGTTACAGAGATACCACGGTCCATTCTTATTTCAGAGGTACCACGGTCCATTAGCACAGAGGTACCACGGCCATACAGAAACAAGCCACGGTCCATTCTACAGTCAGAGTCCACGGTCCACTCTGACAGCCGAGGACCACGGTCCACTCTACAGTCACAAGGACCACGGTCCCCAGCAGAGGACCACGGCCACTCTACAGTCACAGAGGTACCACGGTCCATTACAGAGACACCACGGTCCATTACAGAGTTACAAGTATCGTCCCGGTCCTTGTTTGCATCCACATTCCTTCCCCCCCCGCACTTTCGTCCTTCTTTCATTTACCCCCCCCCCCCCCCCCCCCCCCCCGGCAGTTCTCTCACTCCACCCCCCGTGTGTGCCCCTCCTTACCAAAACACTGGTTATCATCACAGCCCGCCCCCCCCCCTCCCCCGCCCTCTCGCTACTTTCAGTCCCCAGACTAAGGAAAAAGGGCTTTTTCAAGCAGCGCCGGGCCTAACCAGCTCAAAAACCTAACTCGTCCATTTATTAAAAAACACGACGATTAACCCCCAGCCAAGAACTCTATTGCCACCCTCTCCCCCCCCCAACCCCTGAAAAAAACAGAGGACCACGGTCCACAAATACAGAGGTACCACGGTCCACTCTACAGTCACAAGGTACCACGGTCCACTCTACAGTCACAGAGGTACCACGGTCCATTCTGATAGTTACAGAGGTACCACGGTCCATTCTGATAGTTACAGAGGTACCACGGTCCATTCTGATAGTTACAGAGGTACCACGGTCCATTCACAGTCACAAGGTACCACGGTCCACTATAGAGTTACAGAGATACCACGGTCCATTCTGATAGTCACAGAGACACCACAGTCCACTACAGAGACAATACCACAGTCCATGGTTACAGAGATACCACGGTCCATTACAGTCAGATACCACAGTCCATTACACAGAGGTACCACAGTCCATTACAGCAGAGGTACACAGTCCATTACAGAGATACCACGGTCCATTACAGAGGTACAACGGTCCATTAAAGAGATACCACGGTCCATTACAGAGATACCACAGTCCATTACAGAGATACCACGGTCCATTCTGAGAGTCACAGAGGTACCACGGTCCACTATGACAGTCACAGAGGTACCACGGTCCACTCTGAGAGTCACAGAGGTACCACGGTCCATTCTGACAGTCACAGAGGTACCACGGTCCACTATGAGAGTTACAGAGGTACAACGGTCCACTCTGATAGTCACAGAGGTACCACGGTCCACTATGACAGTCACAGAGGTACCACGGTCCACTATGAGAGTTACAGAGGTACCACGGTCCATTCTGATAGTTACAGAGGTACCACGGTCCACTATGAGAGTTACAGAGGTACCACGGTCCACTATGAGAGTTACAGAGGTACCACGGTCCATTCTGATAGTTACAGAGGTACCACGGTCCATTCTGATAGTTACAGAGGTACCACGGTCCACTATGAGAGTTACAGAGGTACCACGGTCCATTCTGAGAGTTACAGAGGTACCACGGTCCATTCTGATAGTTACAGAGGTACCACGGTCCACTCTGAGCGTTGCAGAGGTACTGTGGTCTAATGTAGCTGTCGTACGAACCTTCCCTCTGCAGACTGAGCGCACGTTCTCCACGGGCTGGCCGGTCTCGAGCTGGAACGCCCGGCAGCGCTTCATCTCCTGGTCCCACAGCTTCACGGCACCACCCTCCTTTGTTCTGTTGGAACCAGCAGACCAGAACCCAGCTGTCAGAGAGATCTGCAGAGTGGTCCTGTCAAGGTTCTACAGCCCTGTTTCTACTGAGCGGTTCAGTCTTGGTCAGTCGGTCTGGTTTAATATAGCCCTGTTTCCACTGAACAGTCCAGTCTGGGTCGGTCTGGTCTGGTATGCTATATATAAATATCAGTATCAGTTAATATCAGTTAAATATCACTTAAATATAAGTGAACATTTGTTAATATGAGTTAAATATGAGGTAATATTAGCTAAATATCAGTTAATATTTGTTGAGTTAATATGAGTTAAATATGAGTTAATATCAGTTACATCTCAGTTAATGAGTTAATATCAGTTAGAGTTAATTTGAGTTAAATATCAGTTAACATTAGTTAATATGAGATAAATATCAGTTTATGAGTTAAGATCACATAAATATCAGTTAATATGAGTTATTAATATTAGTTAAATATTAATCAATATTTGTTAAACATAAGTTAATAGTTAATATGAGTTAGTATGAGTGCGTCGTGGGCTTTGGCACAGAGGACCCGGGATCGAGTCCCCAACACGACATTCAGGTGAACCACTGTGGACCCCTGAGCAAGGTCATTAACCCCCACCAACTGCGCTCTGGTACTACTGTACAGAGATGGTGAAATGCAGAGCCCTAATTTCCCCTCTGGGATGTAAAGAATATATATAAAAAATATATATATATCAGTTAACATTAGTTAATATGAATTAATATGAGTTAATATTAGTTCATGAGTTAATGTCAGTTAAATATCAGCTTATATGATTAAATATGAGTTAAATGTAAGTTCACATAAGTTAATATAAGTTGATATGAGTTTATATCAGTTAATATTAGTTAAATATACGTTAATATTAGTTACTGAGTTAAATATTTAATCTACGTTAATGAGTTTATATCAGTGAATATTAGTTTAATATAAGTATAAAAATGAGTTAATGAGTTAAATATCAGTTAACATTAGTTAATACGAGTTAATTATCAGTCAAAATGAGTTAATATGAGCTAAATATCAGTTGATATGAGTCATTATCAGTTAAATATCAGTTAATATTAGTTAATATGAGTTAATATCAGTTAATGAGTTAATGTAGGTTAATACAATTTTTATCAGTAAATATTAGTTAAATATAAGTTATTAGTTAATATGAGTTAAATATCAGTTAATATTTGTTTACTCACTGGCTGCCATTCACGTGTTTCCACGTTAATTCAAATCCGAACGTTAACTGCCAATCACGTGTTTCCACGTTAATTAAGGGTTTTAATCTCTAGCGGAGCTTGTCAGAGAGAACCAAGAGCTCATGATAATTTTTTCGGTAGTTTTCATCTAATCCAGCAGATGGCGGTGTCAGACAAGCTTAAAAAAACCTACCAGGAAGTGATGCAATTCTATGATGCTTCCTGTGTTGTTAGCGGTTGTTAGAGCTAACCAGCTGAAGTGTGCTGGATCCTGCTGCGGGGGGGGGGGGGGGGGGGGGGGCCGGAGGGAGGGGGAGGTGTTTCTGCGTTTCTGCTCCTATTATTCTGTATAACTGTACTTTTTTTATTTATTTTATTTTTCTTTTTCCTCCTCCTCTTTTTTTGTTTTTTTTTGATGTTAAATAACAGTGATGAGTTTAAGTAATAAAATGATTTATGCATTCTTTTCCGCCTTCTCATTTCTCTTTTTTGAGTTTCTCACATCTCTAAGAAAAAAGAATTTTTTTTTTTTAAAAAAGTTTTTTTTTTTTTTTTTTGATTGGATTTATTATCCCAAATCTAATCTCTCCTTAAATATATTAATTCAAATTTATAATAACAGATAAATATCAGCTAACAATTAGAGTTAATGTCAGATAAATATAAATTAGTTAAATATCAGTTAATATTAGTTAATATGAGTTAATATCAGTAAATATTATTTAAATATCAGTTGATATTAGTTAATATATGAGTTAAATATCAGTATTAGTAAATATCACTTAAATATAAGCTAATATCAGTTAAATATAAATAAACATCACTTAATATCACTAAATTACCAGTTAACATTTGTTAATATTGTAACAGAGATTAATATTTGTTAATTGTTAATATGAGTTAATATCAGATAAATACCAGATATCAGTTAATATTAAGTATAAGTTAAATATGAGTTAATGAGTTAAATATCACTTAACATTCATTAATATCAGTGAAATATCAGTTAATATTAGTTAATATCAGTAAAATATCAGCCGCATCAGTTACTGGTGTACTACTAAGGTTGGGTAAACAAGTTACAGTGTTCTAATTTGCTAACATGAGTACAACTATATAATAACGTGGCATTAAGTTTTTAACTTTGTTCGCATCTACGTGTCATCAGGCGTGATCCAGGGGGGCAGAAACCAGTTTTCCTTCTTAACTATGACGTTTATGATCATTTATAAGCATTAACTGTGGAGCCGGAGTGATGGGGGGAGTTTTACCGTCACATGCAGGCCTGTATGTGGATCTGGTTTCAGTTCTTCATGCAGCAGTAACGACTGGCCACCAGGTATTTATGTGGTTTCTACACGTGTGGAACACGCGACCACGACTCGCAGCCGTCGTAGGACTCTGACGCTTCCCGCTGAAGGAAGCTGTAAGTCTCTCAGGAGGTCTAACGCATCTGTTTTACGCTGGGACCCCGTTGAGGGATGACAACCACGATGAAATCTGACTGAGAAGTATGAACCTATGGAGAACCTGAGCCCTGGACCAGGACCAGGACTGACAAGCCCCGGTCTAGACTAATGGTGCAAACACACCACCCAGAAAGTGGAGGTAAAGTTTGGTTCGTCTCGGTCTCGGTCGGTCCCGGTTCCCGGTCTTTCTCCAGGTGATGGGCTCGAGGCCGTCACTCACGGTCGTTCCTTCCCGCCGGTGACGATGAGTCCGTCCCTCAGGGTGGTGTACATGGTGAAAACGGGGCCGCTGTGAGCCTTCGCCACCACCCGCACCAGGAAGTGTTCCCGCCAGACATACACGTCTCCGTTGATGGCGCCGGTGAATGTCAGGTTGTTCTGGACGAGACAAACATGGATTTATTACAAGCAAGCATCAGAGCAGTACATATGTCTTTTAAAGTCCGGTCTTACGGCTCCAAACGCCACCGACAGCATGGTCTGCATGCGACCATCCTCCACCGAGCCAATCACGCCCTTCTTGTACATGAGCGAACCTCCAACCAGATTCCAGAACTTAATGTGTTTGATTCCCACTGACACAAACTGGGTGTCGGAGTCAGGTCGAAACTCCACCACAAAGATCCGCTCGGCGTGGTCGCCTTTGCTGGTCACCTTGGTGCCTGGCGCAGAGGTCAGAGGTCAGTGACCGTTGGCTTACCCGGACGGGCGTGTGGGTGTTCGCTCTTACCCTCCTGCCACCGCCACACCGTGATGGTGTGTTCCGGCTCCACCCCCACCGACAGCAGCAGCTTCCCCGTAGCGCTGAAGTTGACGTAGCCGACGCCTTTGGCGTGGGAACAGCGCAGGATGGACAGAGTCTGCTTGGTCATGGCGTCCCACACATGGATGGACGGGGCAAGGCCTGCGAGAGGGGAACACAATCACAGAAACCGCACAGTTGCATCATCCAGGGATCTGCAGGGCCACCAAGGACATATGGAGTCCCACCAGCCTCCTGTTCCAGTCCCAAATGTGATTCAAAGGTCCGGTTTGTTGTTAAGCATGAATGCAAAGTCTGTCTGGAAGAATGCTGCGACCCCCCAACCGAACCAAGTCTGTTTTACCAAGTCTAGCGGACTATCCTGGTGTGAATGCTCCACAAGACTCAGACAGAACCCCCCTGGGAACTGAATCTGAAGCTTTAATGAGGTGAAGAACCAAAAGACCAAAGCTGAAGTTTATGTTCTTGGTATCCCTGAGACAAATACCTGAATGACTGGAGTCCCTGGTTTCACAGTATACTGGTACCAGTTACCCAGAGCCAAAGCTTCTGATGATACTGGTCCTGAGGATTCCAGCAACACTGGTGATCGGTATGGATGCTGCAAGAGGACTAAGGCCCAATCCCAATTCTCTTTTTCACCCCTTCCCCTTGGCCCTTGCCACTTAAAACGAGGGTAGGGCTGAAAGTCCATCCCGGCAAACTGTGACCCCCCCTTCAACAATCTCATATGTCATCAGTGATCTGCCGGCTTGTGTGTAAGCAGATGCGCGCTGAACTGTCGGCGCAAATCTCGAGAAATCAAGCCATCTACAGCTGTGGATTAACGTTAACAAGCAAATTCAGTGTGTGCCTGTCAGTCCTGCTTGTGTTATGTCCCACGAAGGACCTCCATGTAAATGCAGACCAGCAGCCATGTTGCCGAAGTTTTATTGATCATCTATCATGTAGATCATCAGGCTGCTACGGAGCACCGCTGGTTTTCAGCCTGCTCGCGTTTATGTAACTGAAGCTTCAATGTAGTACTAGACCCCTACACCGCGGCCCTAGACAATGACCGCTAAACATTTGAAAGAACGTTAAACTAGACAATACAACGGTTTTCATACTTTCTAAACTTTATCTATGGGGGAAAATATTTACATTTGTGGATTATTTTGGACTCAGTAGCAGCCAGCTTGCTGGTGATTGTTCTGATCCTAACAGAATTGGGACACCCCTATCCCTACAGGTGAACGTGCAAAACGGAGGGGAAGGGGTAAGGGGGGAACTGGGCCTAAGTCCCCACCTGATTTCAGAGCGTGGAACTAAGGAGCTTAATCAAGAGGGCATCCAACTACAAACATCAATAAGCTACGACCTACAACACACAGGAATCCAGGTTATCAAGACATAGAGACTTCTGAGTTGCAACCAAAGATCAATGCAGACTTGACGATCATCTCCTGAAGATGGAAGCAAATGCAAAAGGTGCATTTGATCGTTCTTGGACCAGCGTGGAAGCTAGGAACCTGCATGGGACAGGAAGCCAGGAACCAGCATGGGACAGGAAGCTAGGAACCTGCATGGGACAGGAAGCTAGGAACCTGCATGGGACGGGAAGCCAGGAACCTGCATGGGACAGGAAGCTAGGAACCAGCATGGGACAGGAAGCTAGGAACCAGCATGGGACAGGAAGCCAGGAACCTGCATGGGACAGGAAGCTAGGAACCTGCATGGGACGGGAAGCCAGGAACCTGCATGGGACAGGAAGCTAGGAACCTGCATGGGACAGGAAGCTAGGAACCTGCATGGGACAGGAAGCCAGGAACCTGCATGGGACAGGAAGCCAGGAACCTGCATGGGACAGGAAGCTAGGAACCTGCATGGGACAGGAAGCTAGGAACCTGCATGGGACAGAAAGCTAGGAACCTGCATGGGACAGGACGCTAGGAACCTGCATGGGACGGGAAGCTAGGAACCTGCATGGGACAGGACGCTAGGAACCTGCATGGGACGGGAAGCTAGGAACCTGCATGGGACAGAAAGCTAGGAACCTGCATGGGACAGGACGCTAGGAACCTGCATGGGACGGGAAGCTAGGAACCTGCATGGGACAGGAAGCTAGGAACCTGCATGGGACAGGAAGCTAGGAACCTGCATGGGACAGGAAGCTAGGAACCTGCGTGGGACAGGAAGCTAGGAACCTGCATGGGACAGGAAGCTAGGAACCTGCGTGGGACAGGAAGCTAGGAACCTGCATGGGACAGGAAGCTAGAAACCTGCATGGGACAGGAAGCTAGGAACCTGCATGGGACAGGAAGCTAGAAACCTGCATGGGACGGGAAGCTAGGAACCTGCATGGGACAGGAAGCTAGAAACCTGCATGGGACAGGAAGCTAGGAACCTGCATGGGACAGGAAGCTAGAAACCTGCATGGGACAGGAAGCTAGAAACCTGCATGGGACAGGAAGCTAGGAACCTGCGTGGGACAGGAAGCTAGAAACCTGCATGGGACAGGAAGCTAGGAACCTGCATGGGACAGGAAGCTAGGAACCTGCATGGGACAGGAAGCTAGGAACCTGCATGGGACGGGAAGCTAGGAACCTGCATGGGACAGGAAGCTAGGAACCTGCATGGGACAGGAAGCTAGGAACCTGCATGGGACAGGACGCTAGGAACCTGCATGGGACGGGAAGCTAGGAACCTGCATGGGACGGGAAGCTAGGAACCTGCAAGGGACAGGAAGCTAGGAACCTGCATGGGACGGGAAGCTAGGAACCTGCATGGGACGGGAAGCTAGGAACCTGCATGGGACAGGAAGCTAGGAACCTGCAAGGGACGGGAAGCTAGGAACCTGCAAGGAACAGGAAGCTAGGAACCTGCATGGGACAGGAAGCTAGGAACCTGCATGGGACAGGAAGCTAGGAACCTGCATGGGACAGGAAGCTAGGAACCTGCATGGGACGGGAAGCTAGGAACCTGCATGGGACAGGAAGCTAGGAACCTGCGTGGGACAGGAAGCTAGGAACCTGCATGGGACAGGAAGCTAGGAACCTGCATGGGACAGGAAGCTAGGAACCTGCATGGGACAGGAAGCTAGGAACCTGCATGGGACAGGACGCTAGGAACCTGCATGGGACAGGAAGCCAGGAACCTGCATGGGACGGGAAGCTAGGAACCTGCATGGGACGGGAAGCTAGGAACCTGCATGGGACGGGAAGCTAGGAACCTGCATGGGACGGGAAGCTAGGAACCTGCATGGGACAGGAAGCTAGGAACCTGCATGGGACGGGAAGCTAGGAACCTGCATGGGACAGGAAGCTAGGAACCTGCATGGGACGGGAAGCTAGGAACCTGCATGGGACAGGAAGCTAGGAACCTGCATGGGACAGGAAGCTAGGAACCTGCATGGGACAGGACGCTAGGAACCTGCATGGGACAGGAAGCTAGGAACCTGCATGGGACAGGACGCTAGGAACCTGCATGGGACGGGAAGCTAGGAACCTGCATGGGACAGGAAGCTAGGAACCTGCATGGGACAGGAAGCCAGGAACCTGCATGGGACAGGAAGCCAGGAACCTGCATGGGACAGGAAGCTAGGAACCCGCATGGGACAGGAAGCTAGGAACCTGCATGGGACAGGAAGCTAGGAACCTGCATGGGACAGGAAGCTAGGAACCTGCATGGGACAGGAAGCTAGGAACCTGCATGGGACGGGAAGCTAGGAACCTGCATGGGACGGGAAGCTAGGAACCTGCATGGGACAGGAAGCTAGGAACCTGCATGGGACAGGACGCTAGGAACCTGCATGGGACAGGACGCTAGGAACCTGCATGGGACAGGAAGCTAGGAACCTGCATGGGACAGGACGCTAGGAACCTGCATGGGACAGGAAGCTAGGAACCTGCATGGGACGGGAAGCTAGGAACCTGCAAGGGACAGGAAGCTAGGAACCTGCATGGGACAGGAAGCTAGGAACCTGCATGGGACAGGACGCTAGGAACCTGCATGGGACAGGAAGCTAGGAACCTGCATGGGACGGGAAGCTAGGAACCTGCATGGGACAGGAAGCCAGGAACCTGCATGGGACAGGAAGCTAGGAACCTGCATGGGACAGGAAGCTAGGAACCTGCATGGGACAGGAAGCCAGGAACCTGCATGGGACAGGAAGCTAGGAACCTGCAAGGGACAGGAAGCTAGGAACCTGCATGGGACAGGAAGCTAGGAACCTGCATGGGACAGGAAGCTAGGAACCTGCATGGGACAGGAAGCTAGGAACCTGCATGGGACAGGAAGCCAGGAACCTGCATGGGACAGGAAGCTAGGAACCTGCATGGGACAGGAAGCTAGGAACCTGCATGGGACAGGAAGCTAGGAACCTGCATGGGACAGGATTTTCAATCCCAGTCCCGCCGACTTCTGATGCCTCCGAGAACACTCGCGCCTGCTCCTGTGGGACCGCTTTCACCTGATCCCCCAAGGGATTCCCCCAGGTCCCAACAGGTCCCAACCGGTCCCACCAGGTCCCAACAGGTCCCAACAGGCCCCAACAAGTCCCAACAGGTCCCAACAGGTCCCAACAGGTCCCAACAGGCCCCACCAGGTCCCAACAGGCCCCAACAGGTCCCACCAGGTCCCAACAGGTCCCACCAGGTCCCAACAGGCCCCAACAGGTCCCACCAAGTCCCAACAGGTCTCAACAGGTCCCAACAGGTCCCAACAGGTCCCAACAGGTCCCACCAGGTCCCAACAGGTCCCAACAGGTCCCAACAGGTCCTGACGAGTGACCCGAGGTTTTTGACACAAATTCTTGATATAATCTTTCCTTTACAATTCATGAGGGAAGTCGCATTTTCCCAGAGTGCAGCACATTGAGTGAGGCTTTGATTGACAGCCCACACGCAGGCCACCCTGGGTCATGTGACCTGCGCTACTAGTAAATGCAGCCACTGCCACACATGCAGAGGTTTAAACATAACTTTTGTTAATTGCCCCGTTTTGTGGGATTTGCAAAGCATTTTGCAATATTGTTCATTAATTCTGGGTTTATTGCTTCTGCCGAGGAGAGACAAGGGGGAGGTTGACCCCATGTGCTGGCCACTGGTCTGGTGAAGAAATTTTCACTTTGATTGTACAGCGGGACCAACAGGCAACCTTCCCCACCACAGCTTCTTCAATTATTTTGCTCACTAGCAGACGGACATACAAACAGACAAACACCGGCAATTTTTTAAGGGACTGTTTTTCATTGCAAGACAGGGGCTGTGTCTCAATCAGTGCACTTGAGCACTTCAGACACTATTTTTGAGTGTGTAGTCCATTCATGCTGTCATTTAAGCTAAAATTCAGAGCTCTGAAAGTACCTGGATGCCCTAATAACGGCCAAAAGTCCTGTGAAAAATGAAGCACACTACTCGCACTTAACGGACGCCATCTTGCCAACGTAGTGGAAGAGGCGGGACTTTCTAATTGTTTTCAGATATGAATAATGGCGGTGAACGAAGCGGTGGCGCCCCCTGCTGCAGCAGAGGTTGTATTGTACTGATGTAAGTAACGTTGATGAAATCATTCAGACATAATTACAAATGTATATGTTACATGCTACCGAGCTGTTCACTCCCTGATGACGGTTATGATCTGGTCGTGTGTTTGAGGCCACGGTTATACCGGCTCTGTAGAGCTAGCTCAGGTTAGCGGCCAATGCCAGTCTGTCACTTCCAGTAAGTGCAGCGCTCTGTTTGGGTCAGCATTTAGCGACAACAGTGTGCACTACAAAGTACACAGTGTGCACTATGCACTGAATTCCAGTGCACTCGGGCAGGTGCATGGTTTGAGACACGGCTAGGAACATATAAGGGTGGGGTTTGGGGGGGTGACTGAGCTCCTTGGCTGAGGTCTGTGCTCTCTGAGTGCTTTAGTTGAATAATGCCGATGATGTTGTTGAAGACAAGTTTCCGTTGACATTCCTCTCTAAGCTAGGTCACGATGACACTATAAGCTTATAGGCCTACTTTGAGTCATTCAGGACATGTGTGGGACCCAGTGTGTTTTCTCTGACTGCTTGCTCTGTCTGAGGCTGTCCAAATCCAGCCCGACCCCTTACATTTGTGGCAGGTCCTGTGGGCAGTGGGAATTCCTGCCCCTTGCAGGTTTCTACCTCTTACAACCCAATTTAAACTACTAAAACTAATGACTCAAGGAATGCATACACCGAGGACTAAGCCCCGAATCATTCACCCATGGGCCAGAAAACCAGGACACCTAAGACTAGAGGTACCAAGACCACCACAGAACCAAGGAGTCAAACTGCCTAATGATACCAGGGACTGTGGTTAGTTTGACCAACACTAAGGAAGTAGTCTCCGAACCAAGCAACCAAAACGTCCTACGGTCATATGAGCTGAGGTCCTTAACATGTCTACAACTGTGGAACAAAGAATTCAGGAAAGAAGAGGACAAAGAAACTACAATTCACAGCTTCAAAGAGTAAAGGAAAAGCTTGGTAGAAACATATGAAGCAACAATAGAACCCTAACAGATCAGACAGTAAACTGGTGAGGAAGTCCAAGCGCCACTAACCAGTGAAAAAGCAGCAAGACAATGTCTCCTTCAATCGTTTTCTATGTCACCTGGAGATACAATCACTGACCTACCACTGCTGCTTTTAGTTGATGTTTTACTGTTGAATTCCTTGGTTTGTTTTTATTTGATCTGTTTTTAATGAATCGTGATTGTCTCTTGTTTGTGGGCTTTTCTCTGCCAGGACTCCACAGCTTCAAGGCTATGTCAGTGGGAGTTCCCTAGAGATTAGCTAAACAGAAAAACAGACAACAGATTCAACTATGGCTTAACCCCAGAAACCACTGCAGCCACACCTTACCAGTAAAGGTTCCTGTAATGGTAGGGTGGGAGGTGGGAGGGGCCAATGGATGAAGGAACTTTGGGAAAAACAGAAAAGGATGAAGGAACAAAGGAGCTAAAGACAAACTGGAGCCAGGACATGGAAATATCTGGTACTGGACAGAGTGAGCTGAGATTCTTCTACCTGAGTGACATCATCAGATAGGCAGCCAATCAGTGGGCATTTTCAATTTAGGAATCATTCAGTTTCAGAGCTGGGAAAAATTTAATCGCCACTCAAGTTAACGCCTCAACCACATTGGACATCTGTCGTCTAAGTCGCCCACAAACACCAGAAATAAAACCTGAGACCAGGTCAAGGATTCGTCATGGCCGCCTGTAGTCGGGGTGACGGGGAGTCGGACAGATCGTACAGCCACAGCTGATGTCACAACATATCACCAACGGCTTCAAGTCCAGCTTAGGAAAGAACTCATGCAGATGCATCCAGTCTCAGCACAGACAGCACACCCAGGTACTCCAACATGCTAACCACAGGTGCTAACCACAGGTGCTAACCACAGGTGCTAACCACGGTGCTAACCACGGGTGCTAACCACGGTGCTAACCACGGTGCTAACCACAGGTGCTAACCCTGGGTGCTAACCACGGTGCTAACCACAGGTGTTAAGCACAGTGCTAACCACAGGTGCTAACCACAGGTGCTAACCACAGGTGTTAAGCACGGTGCTAACCACAGGTGCTAATCACGGGGCTAACCACAGGTGCTAACCACAGGTGCTAACCACGGGTGCTAACCACAGGTGCTAACCACAGGTGCTAACCACAGGTGCTAACCACGGGTGCTAACCACAGGTGCTAAGCACGGGTGCTAACCACGGTGCTAACCACAGGTGCTAACCACGGGTGCTAACCACAGGTGCTAAGCATGGGTGCTAACCACGGTGCTAACCACAGGTGCTAACCACGGGTGCTAACCACGGTGCTAACCACGGGTGCTAACCACGGTGCTAAGCACAGGTGCTAACGACAGGTGCTAACCACGGGTGCTAACCACGGGTGCTAACCACGGTGCTAACCCTGGGTGCTAACCACAGGTGCTAACCACGGTGCTAACCACGGGTGCTAACCACGGTGCTAAGCACAGGTGCTAACGACGGGTGCTAACCACAGTGCTAACCACGGGTGCTAACCACCGTGCTAACCACAGGTGCTAACCACAGGTGCTAACCACAGGTGCTAACCACCGTGCTAACCACCGTGCTAACCACAGCTGCTAACCACGGGTGCTAACCACGGGTGCTAACCACGGTGCTAACCACGGTGCTAAGCACAGGTGCTAACCACGGGTGCTAACCACGGGTGCTAACCACCGTGCTAACCACAGTGCTAACCACAGGTGCTAACCACAGGTGTTAACCACGGGTGCTAACCACAGGTGCTAACCACGGGTGCTAACCACAGTTGCTTACCACGGGTGCTAACCACGGGTGCTAACCACAGGTGCTAACCACGGGTGCTAACCACGGGTGCTAACCACGGGTGCTAACCACCGTGCTAACCACAGTGCTAACCACGGGTGCTAACCACAGGTGCTAACCACGGGTGCTAACCACAGTTGCTTACCACAGGTGCTAACCACAGGTGCTAACCACGGTGCTAACCACAGTTGCTTACCACAGGTGCTAACCACGGGTGCTAACCACAGGTGCTAACCACGGTGCTAACCACAGGTGCTAACCACCGTGCTAACCACAGTGCTAACCACGGGTGCTAACCACAGTTGCTTACCACAGGTGCTAACCACAGGTGCTAACCACGGTGCTAACCACAGTTGCTTACCACAGGTGCTAACCACG
Organism: Atherinomorus stipes; assembly: GCA_023101725.1. NCBI lineage: Eukaryota > Metazoa > Chordata > Actinopteri > Atheriniformes > Atherinidae > Atherinomorus > Atherinomorus stipes. Next base: position 81,197 of record JALJCO010005439.1, on the reverse strand, counting down.
GGTGCTAACCACAGGTGCTAACCACGGTGCTAACCACAGGTGCTAACCACGGTGCTAACCACAGTTGCTTACCACAGGTGCTAACCACAGGTGTTAAGCACAGTGCTAACCACAGGTGCTAACCACAGGTGCTAACCACAGGTGTTAAGCACGGTGCTAACCACAGGTGCTAATCACGGGGCTAACCACAGGTGCTAACCACAGGTGCTAACCACGGGTGCTAACCACAGGTGCTAACCACAGGTGCTAACCACAGGTGCTAACCACGGGTGCTAACCACAGGTGCTAAGCACGGGTGCTAACCACGGTGCTAACCACAGGTGCTAACCACGGGTGCTAACCACAGGTGCTAAGCATGGGTGCTAACCACGGTGCTAACCACAGGTGCTAACCACGGGTGCTAACCACGGTGCTAACCACGGGTGCTAACCACGGTGCTAAGCACAGGTGCTAACGACAGGTGCTAACCACGGGTGCTAACCACGGGTGCTAACCACGGTGCTAACCCTGGGTGCTAACCACAGGTGCTAACCACGGTGCTAACCACGGGTGCTAACCACGGTGCTAAGCACAGGTGCTAACGACGGGTGCTAACCACAGTGCTAACCACGGGTGCTAACCACCGTGCTAACCACAGGTGCTAACCACAGGTGCTAACCACAGGTGCTAACCACCGTGCTAACCACCGTGCTAACCACAGCTGCTAACCACGGGTGCTAACCACGGGTGCTAACCACGGTGCTAACCACGGTACTAAGCACAGGTGCTAACCACGGGTGCTAACCACGGGTGCTAACCACCGTGCTAACCACAGTGCTAACCACAGGTGCTAACCACAGGTGTTAACCACGGGTGCTAACCACAGGTGCTAACCACGGGTGCTAACCGCAGTTGCTTACCACGGGTGCTAACCACGGGTGCTAACCACAGGTGCTAACCACGGGTGCTAACCACGGGTGCTAACCACGGGTGCTAACCACCGTACTAACCACAGTGCTAACCACGGGTGCTAACCACAGGTGCTAACCACGGGTGCTAACCACAGTTGCTTACCACAGGTGCTAACCACAGGTGCTAACCACAGTGCTAACCACAGTTGCTTACCACAGGTGCTAACCACGGGTGCTAACCACAGGTGCTAACCACGGTGCTAACCACAGGTGCTAACCACCGTGCTAACCACAGTGCTAACCACGGGTGCAACCACAGTTGCTACCACAGGTGCTAACCACAGGTGCTAACCACGGTGCTAACCACAGTTGCTTACCACAGGTGCTAACCACGGGTGCTAACCACAGGTGCTAACCACCGTGCTAACCACAGGTGCTAACCACGGTGCTAACCACGGCATGGGGGGGGGGGGGGGGCAGTTCTGGGTCAGGGGTCAGACCGGAACAGGATCCTGATACTCACCGGACACCTCCGCCTCTACATAAGGACAGCAAACACGGACAGAACACACAGCTCAGCATGGGAGGATGAGGATGAGGATGAGGAAGGTGAGCAGGCTTACCTGGCAGGTCGCTGATGTCACCTGGTGATGAGTGAGGAAGAGGATGACGAAGCAGAGGAAGAGAGAAGAGTGCAATGGGCCAAAGCTGCCAGTCATGCATGTCTGCAGAAATCAGTGTTCCCCGAGTCCTGGACCCAGTTAGACCTGGACCCGGTTAGACCTGGACCCAGTTAGACCTGGACCCGGTTAGACCTGGACCTGAGTCAGACCTGGACCGGGGTTAGACCTGGACCGGGGTTAGACCTGGACCTGAGTCAGACCTGGACCTGAGTCAGACCTGGACCCAGTTAGACCTGGACCGGGGTTAGACCTGGACCTGAGTCAGACCTGGACCTGGGTCAGACCTGGACCCAGTTAGACCTGGACCTGAGTCAGACCTGGACCCAGTTAGACCTGGACCCAGTTAGACCTGGACCCAGTTAGACCTGGACCCGGTCAGACCTGGACCTGAGTCAGACCTGGACCCAGTTAGACCTGGACCTGAGTCAGACCTGGACCTGAGTCAGACCCGGACCCAGTTAGACCTGGACCCAGTCAGACCTGGACCTGAGTCAGATCTGGAACAAGGTTAGATCTGGACCCAGTTAGACCTGGACCCGGGTTAGACCTGGACCTGAGTCAGACCTGGACCCAGTTAGTCCTGGACCCAGTTAGACCTGGACCCAGTTAGACCTGGACCCGGGTTAGACCTGGACCTGAGTCAGACCTGGACCTGAGTCAGACCTGGACCCAGTCAGACCTGGACCCGGGTTAGACCTGGACCTGGGTTAGACCTGGACCTGAGTCAGACCTGGACCCAGTTAGACCTGGACCCGAGTCAGACCTGGACCTGAGTCAGACCTGGACCCAGTTAGACCTGGACCCGAGTCAGACCTGGACCTGAGTCAGACCTGGACCTGAGTCAGTCCTGGACCCAGTTAGACCTGGACCTGAGTCAGACCTGGACCCAGTTAGACCTGGACCTGAGTCAGACCTGGACCCAGTTAGACCTGGACCCGAGTCAGACCTGGACCTGAGTCAGACCTGGACCTGAGTCAGACCTGGACCCGAGTCAGACCTGGACCTGAGTCAGACCTGGACCTGAGTCAGACCTGGACCCAGTCAGACCTGGACCTTAGTCAGTCCTGGACCCAGTTAGACCTGGACCTGAGTCAGACCTGGACCCAGTTAGACCTGGACCTGAGTCAGACCTGGACCCGGGTTTGACCTGGACCTGAGTCAGACCTGGACCCAGTTAGACCTGGACCTGGGTCAGACCTGGACCCAGTTAGACCTGGACCTGAGTCAGACCTGGACCTGAGTCAGACCTGGACCCAGTTAGACCTGGACCCAGTCAGACCTGGACATGAGTCAGACCTGGACCCAGTTAGTCCTGGACCCAGTTAGACCTGGACCCAGTTAGACCTGGACCCGGATTAGACCTGGACCTGAGTCAGACCTGGACCTGAGTCAGACCTGGACCCAGTTAGACCTGGACCTGGGTCAGACCTGGACCCAGTTAGACCTGGACCTGAGTCAGACCTGGACCTGAGTCAGACCTGGACCCAGTCAGACCTGGACCTGAGTCAGACCTGGACCCAGTTAGACCTGGACCTGAGTCAGACCTGGAACAAGGTTAGACCTGGACCCAGTTAGTCCTGGACCCAGTTAGACCTGGACCCAGTTAGACCTGGACCCGGATTAGACCTGGACCTGAGTCAGACCTGGACCTGAGTCAGACCTGGACCGGGTTAGACCTGGACCTGAGTCAGACCTGGACCAGTCTGATTCAGGCCTGGACCTGATCTTTATAATCCTCCAGAGGAACCTCTTAGGTCGGGTCTGGATCTGCTGGACTGATCCGGTCTGGACTCACCGATCTGCCCGGTGGCGATGATGTTCTGGTATTTGGGATGCTGGTTGACCGTCAGGCAGAGGATGTCGTCGGTGTGTTCCAGGTAGAAGCTCTGCGTTCCTGTCAGGACAGGGAGGACAAGGTGTGAGGGCCCCGCCAGCCAAGCGTCATCTGCAGGTCTGCGTGGGGGGGTCACCGACCGGCGGACAGGTTCTGGATCACCACGGCGGCAGCGGTGTGGAAGATGATGTCAGCACCGTCGTTGAGGTAATGCAGGTTGTTGCGACAGTCGAAGCCTCTGTAGCCAAACACGTGTTCCAGGACCAGTTCCTGCAACAGACGGCACTGTTAGAGGCCGAGGAACCGAAGACCACCATGACTCAGCACAAACACGTGCTCCAGGACCAGTTCCTGCAACAGACGGCACCGTTAGAGGCCGAGGAACCGAAGAACCACCATGACTCAGCACAAACACGTGCTCCAGGACCAGTTCCTGCAACAGACGGCACCGTTAGAGGCCGAGGAACCGAAGACCACCATGACTCAGCACAAACACGTGCTCCAGGACCAGTTCCTGCAACAGACGGCACCGTTAGAGGCCGAGGAACCGAAGAACCACCATGACTCAGCACAAACACGTGCTCCAGGACCAGTTCCTGCAACAGACGGCACCGTTAGAGGCCGAGGAACCGAAGAACCGAAGACCACCATGACTCAGCACAAACACGTGCTCCAGGACCAGTTCCTGCAACAGACGGCACCGTTAGAGGCCGAGGAACCGAAGACCACCATGACTCAGCACAAACACGTGCTCCAGGACCAGTTCCTGCAACAGACGGCACCGTTAGAGGCCGAGGAACCGAAGACCACCATGACTCAGCACAAACACGTGCTCCAGGACCAGTTCCTGCAACAGACGGCACCGTTAGAGGCCGAGGAACCGAAGACCACCATGACTCAGCACAAACACGTGCTCCAGGACCAGTTCCTGCAACAGACGGCACCGTTAGAGGCCGAGGAACCGAAGAACCACCATGACTCAGCACAAACACGTGCTCCAGGACCAGTTCCTGCAACAGACGGCACCGTTAGAGGCCGAGGAACCGAAGAACCACCATGACTCAGCACAAACACGTGCTCCAGGACCAGTTCCTGCAACAGACGGCACCGTTAGAGGCCGAGGAACCGAAGAACCACCATGACTCAGCACAAACACGTGCTCCAGGACCAGTTCCTGCAACAGACGGCACCGTTAGAGGCCGAGGAACCGAAGAACCACCATGACTCAGCACAAACACGTGCTCCAGGACCAGTTCCTGCAACAGACGGCACCGTTAGAGGCCGAGGAACCGAAGAACCACCATGACTCAGCACAAACACGTGCTCCAGGACCAGTTCCTGCAACAGACGGCACCGTTAGAGGCCGAGGAACCGAAGAACCACCATGACTCAGCACAAACACGTGCTCCAGGACCAGTTCCTGCAACAGACGGCACCGTTAGAGGCCGAGGAACCGAAGACCACCATGACTCAGCACAAACACGTGCTCCAGGACCAGTTCCTGCAACAGACGGCACCGTTAGAGGCCGAGGAACCGAAGACCACCATGACTCAGCACAAACACGTGCTCCAGGACCAGTTCCTGCAACAGACGGCACCGTTAGAGGCCGAGGAACCGAAGACCACCATGACTCAGCACAAACACGTGCTCCAGGACCAGTTCCTGCAACAGACGGCACCGTTAGAGGCCGAGGAACCGAAGAACCCACCATGACTCAGCACAAACACGTGCTCCAGGACCAGTTCCTGCAACAGACGGCACCGTTAGAGGCCGAGGAACCGAAGACCACCATGACTCAGCACAAACACGTGCTCCAGGACCAGTTCCTGCAACAGACGGCACCGTTAGAGGCCGAGGAACCGAAGACCACCATGACTCAGCGCAAACACGTGCTCCAGGACCAGTTCCTGCAACAGACGGCACCGTTAGAGGCCGAGGAACCGAAGAACCACCATGACTCAGCACAAACACGTGCTCCAGGACCAGTTCCTGCAACAGACGGCACCGTTAGAGGCCGAGGAACCGAAGACCACCATGACTCAGCACAAACACGTGCTCCAGGACCAGTTCCTGCAACAGACGGCACCGTTAGAGGCCGAGGAACCGAAGAACCACCATGACTCAGCACAAACACGTGCTCCAGGACCAGTTCCTGCAACAGACGGCACCGTTAGAGGCCGAGGAACCGAAGACCACCATGACTCAGCACAAACACGTGCTCCAGGACCAGTTCCTGCAACAGACGGCACCGTTAGAGGCCGAGGAACCGAAGACCACCATGACTCAGCACAAACACGTGCTCCAGGACCAGTTCCTGCAACAGACGGCACCGTTAGAGGCCGAGGAACCGAAGAACCACCATGACTCAGCACAAACACGTGCTCCAGGACCAGTTCCTGCAACAGACGGCACCGTTAGAGGCCGAGGAACCGAAGACCACCATGACTCAGCACAAACACGTGCTCCAGGACCAGTTCCTGCAACAGACGGCACCGTTAGAGGCCGAGGAACCGAAGACCACCATGACTCAGCACAAACACGTGCTCCAGGACCAGTTCCTGCAACAGACGGCACCGTTAGAGGCCGAGGAACCGAAGAACCGAAGACCACCATGACTCAGCACAAACACGTGCTCCAGGACCAGTTCCTGCAACAGACGGCACCGTTAGAGGCCGAGGAACCGAGGAACCGAAGACCACCATGACTCAGCACAAACACGTGCTCCAGGACCAGTTCCTGCAACAGACGGCACCGTTAGAGGCCGAGGAACCGAAGACCACCATGACTCAGCGCAAACACGTGCTCCAGGACCAGTTCCTGCAACAGACGGCACCGTTAGAGGCCGAGGAACCGAAGACCACCATGACTCAGCACAAACACGTGCTCCAGGACCAGTTCCTGCAACAGACGGCACCGTTAGAGGCCGAGGAACCGAAGACCACCATGACTCAGCACAAACACGTGCTCCAGGACCAGTTCCTGCAACAGACGGCACCGTTAGAGGCCGAGGAACCGAAGAAGACCACCATGACTCAGCACAAACACGTGCTCCAGGACCAGTTCCTGCAACAGACGGCACCGTTAGAGGCCGAGGAACCGAGGAACCGAAGACCACCATGACTCAGCGCAAACACGTGCTCCAGGACCAGTTCCTGCAACAGACGGCACCGTTAGAGGCCGAGGAACCGGAAGACCACCATGACTCAGCACAAACACGTGCTCCAGGACCAGTTCCTGCAACAGACGGCACCGTTAGAGGCCGAGGAACCGAAGACCACCATGACTCAGCACAAACACGTGCTCCAGGACCAGTTCCTGCAACAGACGGCACCGTTAGAGGCCGAGGAACCGAAGACCACCATGACTCAGCGCAAACACGTGCTCCAGGACCAGTTCCTGCAACAGACGGCACCGTTAGAGGCCGAGGAACCGAAGAACCACCATGACTCAGCACAAACACGTGCTCCAGGACCAGTTCCTGCAACAGACGGCACCGTTAGAGGCCGAGGAACCGAAGACCACCATGACTCAGCACAAACACGTGCTCCAGGACCAGTTCCTGCAACAGACGGCACCGTTAGAGGCCGAGGAACCGAAGACCACCATGACTCAGCACAAACACGTGCTCCAGGACCAGTTCCTGCAACAGACGGCACCGTTAGAGGCCGAGGAACCGAAGACCACCATGACTCAGCACAAACACGTGCTCCAGGACCAGTTCCTGCAACAGACGGCACCGTTAGAGGCCGAGGAACCGAAGAACCACCATGACTCAGCACAAACACGTGCTCCAGGACCAGTTCCTGCAACAGACGGCACCGTTAGAGGCCGAGGAACCGAAGACCACCATGACTCAGCACAAACACGTGCTCCAGGACCAGTTCCTGCAACAGACGGCACCGTTAGAGGCCGAGGAACCGAAGACCACCATGACTCAGCACAAACACGTGCTCCAGGACCAGTTCCTGCAACAGACGGCACCGTTAGAGGCCGAGGAACCGAAGACCACCATGACTCAGCACAAACACGTGCTCCAGGACCAGTTCCTGCAACAGACGGCACCGTTAGAGGCCGAGGAACCGAAGACCACCATGACTCAGCGCAAACACGTGCTCCAGGACCAGTTCCTGCAACAGACGGCACCGTTAGAGGCCGAGGAACCGAAGAACCGAAGACCACCATGACTCAGCGCAAACACGTGCTCCAGGACCAGTTCCTGCAACAGACGGCACCGTTAGAGGCCGAGGAACCGAAGAACCACCATGACTCAGCACAAACACGTGCTCCAGGACCAGTTCCTGCAACAGACGGCACCGTTAGAGGCCGAGGAACCGAAGACCACCATGACTCAGCACAAACACGTGCTCCAGGACCAGTTCCTGCAACAGACGGCACCGTTAGAGGCCGAGGAACCGAAGAAAAGACCACCATGACTCAGCACAAACACGTGCTCCAGGACCAGTTCCTGCAACAGACGGCACCGTTAGAGGCCGAGGAACCGAAGACCACCATGACTCAGCGCAAACACGTGCTCCAGGACCAGTTCCTGCAACAGACGGCACCGTTAGAGGCCGAGGAACCGAAGAACCACCATGACTCAGCACAAACACGTGCTCCAGGACCAGTTCCTGCAACAGACGGCACCGTTAGAGGCCGAGGAACCGAAGAACCCACCATGACTCAGCACAAACACGTGCTCCAGGACCAGTTCCTGCAACAGACGGCACCGTTAGAGGCCGAGGAACCGAAGACCACCATGACTCAGCACAAACACGTGCTCCAGGACCAGTTCCTGCAACAGACGGCACCGTTAGAGGCCGAGGAACCGAAGAACCGACCACCATGACTCAGCACAAACACGTGCTCCAGGACCAGTTCCTGCAACACACGGCACCGTTAGAGGCCGAAGAACCGAAGACCACCATGACTCAGCACAAACACGTGCTCCAGGACCAGTTCCTGCAACAGACGGCACCGTTAGAGGCTGAAGAACCGAAGAACCACCATGACTCAGCACAAACACGTGCTCCAGGACCAGTTCCTGCAACAGACGGCACCGTTAGAGGCCGAGGAACCGAGGAACCGAAGACCACCATGACTCAGCGCAAACACGTGCTCCAGGACCAGTTCCTGCAACAGACGGCACCGTTAGAGGCCGAGGAACCAAAGACCACCATGACTCAGCACAAACACGTGCTCCAGGACCAGTTCCTGCAACAGACGGCACCGTTAGAGGCCGAGGAACCGAAGAACCACCATGACTCAGCACAAACACGTGCTCCAGGACCAGTTCCTGCAACAGACGGCACCGTTAGAGGCCGAGGAACCGAAGACCACCATGACTCAGCACAAACACGTGCTCCAGGACCAGTTCCTGCAACATACGGCACCGTTAGAGGCCGAGGAACCGAAGACCACCATGACTCAGCGCAAACACGTGCTCCAGGACCAGTTCCTGCAACAGACGGCACCGTTAGAGGCCGAGGAACCGAAGACCACCATGACTCAGCACAAACACGTGCTCCAGGACCAGTTCCTGCAACAGACGGCACCGTTAGAGGCCGAGGAACCGAAGAACCACCATGACTCAGCGCAAACACGTGCTCCAGGACCAGTTCCTGCAACATACGGCACCGTTAGAGGCCGAGGAACCGAGGAACCGAAGACCACCATGACTCAGCACAAACACGTGCTCCAGGACCAGTTCCTGCAACAGACGGCACCGTTAGAGGCCGAGGAACCAAAGACCACCATGACTCAGCGCAAACACGTGCTCCAGGACCAGTTCCTGCAACAGACGGCACCTTTAGAGGCCGAGGAACCGAAGACCACCATGACTCAGCACAAACACGTGCTCCAGGACCAGTTCCTGCAACAGACGGCACCGTTAGAGGCCGAGGAACCGAAGACCACCATGACTCAGCACAAACACGTGCTCCAGGACCAGTTCCTGCAACATACGGCACCGTTAGAGGCCGAGGAACCGAAGACCACCATGACTCAGCGCAAACACATGCTCCAGGACCAGTTCCTGCAACAGACGGCACCGTTAGAGGCCGAGGAACCAAAGACCACCATGACTCAGCGCAAACACGTGCTCCAGGACCAGTTCCTGCAACATACGGCACCGTTAGAGGCCGAGGAACCGAGGAACCGAAGACCACCATGACTCAGCACAAACACGTGCTCCAGGACCAGTTCCTGCAACAGACGGCACCGTTAGAGGCCGAGGAACCAAAGACCACCATGACTCAGCGCAAACACGTGCTCCAGGACCAGTTCCTGCAACAGACGGCACCTTTAGAGGCCGAGGAACCGAAGACCACCATGACTCAGCGCAAACACGTGCTCCAGGACCAGTTCCTGCAACAGACGGCACCGTTAGAGGCCGAGGAACTGAAGACCACCATGATCCGGCACTGGGAACTGACCTCCACCACCTTCTTCTTCTTGCTCACGTTGTTCTTCAGCAGCTTGTCCGGCAGCGGCGCTGCTCGGCTCACTGGGGGCCTGAAAGGGAGGAGCCACGTTAACAGCGGACTGCACGCGCTCCAGGTGCGGTGATGTAATGATGACATCACTGTACCTCTCCTCCACCGGAATCTCTTTGTGCTGCAGGTGCGGCTTGGTTCCTGACATGTTCCTGATGCTGGCGGAGTAGATCTTGGTGACGTAGTCCACGGCCTTCTCTCGGGCCACGTCGCTGTCGTACCCTAAAAACACAGCCGGGCCTTTAGAAACCAAACGGGTGACTTTCCCGCAGTTCTGAAGGGTCTCACCTCCGTCCTCCTTGGTGTCATAGTCCAACTCCACACTGTCCACAGCTTTGCTTTTTTTATTAACCCGGCGGCTGAAGCGTCCGACTCACGAATGAAGCATCCGACTCACGAATGAAGCATCCTACTCACGAATGAAGCATCCTACACACGAATGAAGCCTCCTACTCACGAATGAAGCATCCTACACACGAATGAAGCCTCCTACTCACGAATGAAGCGTCCTACTCACGAATGAAGCATCCTACTCACGAATGAAGCATCCTACACACGAATGAAGCCTCCTACTCACGAATGAAGCCTCCTACTCACGAATGAAGCATCCTACTCACGAATGAAGCCTCCTACTCACGAATGAAGCATCCTACACACGAATGAAGTATCCTACTCACGAATGAAGCATCCTACACACGAATGAAGCCTCCTACTCACGAATGAAGCGTCCTACTCACGAATGAAGCATCCTACTCACGAATGAAGCATCCTACACACGAATGAAGCCTCCTACTCACGAATGAAGCATCCTACTCATGAATGAAGCCTCCTACTCACGAATGAAGCATCCTACTCACGAATGAAGCATCCTACTCACGAATGAAGCATCCTACTCACGAATGAAGCATCCTACTCACGAATGAAGCATCCTACTCACGAATGAGGCATCCTACTCACGAATAAAGCATCCTACTCACGCGAATGAAGCATCTTACTCACGCGAATAAAGCATCCTACTCACGAATGAAGCATCCTACACACGAATGAAGCATCCTACTCACGAATGAAGCATCCTACATCCTACACGAATGAAGCATCCTACTCACGAATGAAGCATCCTACTCACGAATGAAGCATCCTACACACGAATGAAGCATCCTACACACGAATGAAGCATCCTACTCACGAATGAAGCATCCTACACACGAATGAAGCATCCTACTCACGAATGAAGCATCCTACACACGAATGAAGCATCCTCCTACTCACGAATGAAGCATCCTACTCACGAATGAAGCATCCTACACACGAATGAAGCATCCTACTCACGAATGAAGCATCCTACTCACGAATGAAGCATCCTACACACGAATGAAGTATCCCACTCACGAATGAAGCATCCTACACAGGAATGAAGCATCCTACTCACGAATGAAGCATCCTACACACGAATGAAGCATCCTACTCACGAATGAAGCATCCTACTCACGAATGAAGCCTCCTACTCACGAATGAAGTATCCTACTCACGAATGAAGCCTCCTACTCACGAATGAAGCCTCCTACTCACGCAAATGAAGCCTCCTACTCACGAATGAAGCATCCTACTCACGAATGAAGCATCCTACTCACGAATGAAGTATCCTACTCACGAATGAAGTATCCTACACACGAATGAAGCATCCTACTCACGAATGAAGCCTCCTACTCACGAATGAAGCATCCTACTCACGAATGAAGCCTCCTACTCACGAATGAAGCATCCTACTCACGAATGAAGTATCCTACTCACGCAAATGAAGCCTCCTACTCACGAATGAAGCATCCCACTCACGAATGAAGCATCCTACTCACGCGAATGAAGCATCCTACTCACGAATGAAGTATCCTACACACGAATAAAGCCTCCTACTCATGAATGAAGTGTCCTACTCATGAATGAAGCCTCCTACTCACGCGAATGAAGCCTCCTACTCACGCAAATGAAGCCTCCTACTCGTCAGAATGAAACGTCTTCCGAAGCGTCTCACCTCCGTCCTCCTCGGTGTCGTCGTCCGACTCCTCGCTGTCCACAGCTTTGCTCTCCTTATGACCCGGCGGCTCCCTGGTCCAGATCATCAGCGCTGTGTCTGCCCCGCCCACCGACAGCAGCACCGAGTCGTCGTTGGACCAGCGCACGTTCGTCACGTTGGTGCTGTGACCCACGTACTTCTTAAACTTGGAGAACTGGCCCTGATGCGGGTTTAAGAGGACAGAGTTAGGACCAGAGGAGACGGGCTCGGGAACCGGGTCAGAACCCTGATCTCACCCTGGACGGGAAGCTGAACAGCTTGAGGAAGCCGAAGTCGTCCCCAGTGGCGAGCAGCTTGTGATCTTTGGTGAGCGACGCAGCGTTGACGAAGCTGAGCGTCGGCCATATTCCCTCACAGGTGGGTCCCAGGACAGATGTCCACGTGGCCCAGTCCAACTTCTCAAACTGGAGTCGGAGACAGAAACAGGATCAGGGATCTGGCAGCTTTTTTACGGCCTGAAATGTCCCTGTGTAACCTGCAGTGGCATGGCCGCCCTGCATGCTGCCCTATCAATGATCCGTTTGCTTCCCAAGCTGACGAAGTTCTGACCCCACACTTCTGCAGAGTTAAAGGGACAGTACACCCACAGAATGATGGTCCTTCATCTTCTCCTCATCCTCATGCTGAGCAAGACTCTGGAGCACCTTTTTAATATCTCAAATGCAGCCGCCCCAAGACAGAGACTGGCAGTGGGGAGCTGGAACATCTCTCCACGGTGTGGGTGGTGCATAGCTTACACCTGTGGCTAGTCTTTCCTTTCTTCTTTACTTTGAACATTAAAGAAAACTGTTTACATGTGACTCACATGGCTGAACAGCTGAGACAAGAAAATCACAGCTGAATTAGAATTTCAAAAGAAGCAGGATGAGGTTCACACTTATATGTTCCTGCCCCTTTTTCTTGTCTTATTAAGTTAGTTCACAATTCATATAAAGTGTCTTTGCAATATGATATAAGAGTATCAACATAGATATGTATGACACGTCGGGTTAATGATATTCTTTTCCTACTTGGCTTTTGTATAATGCATCTTTGGATTTCCACTTAAATTGGATGATGTTTGGATGTTGTTTAGGTTTGTTGCTCGTGATTTCCGGTAGCATTTTGATTCCTTACTGTCATTCTTCTTATAATGGTATCACCGATGCCTTTTGCATCATATGCTCACCGTGTTATTTAGTCCTGACACACGTAAACTACACTGCATTGCTTGTTATTTTCTAATGTATGATTATAAATCATACAGAGTGATTTATAATCCAGGGCCTGTTTTGTTTTAATACTGCGATGCATCTAGAAATTTCAGTTTGAACTTGTTGAATTTGTCATTTCCGACTGATTAAGCGATGACCCCTAAAAATCTGATTTCATTCACTCTACAATAAGAACTCGACCCAGTTCTATCTCCGATTGCCATTTTGTTCTGTGATAACTAAAAAGTATTATTCTATTTTTACTTCGGTTTAATGATAATTTATTTCTGTCCAATCATGCTTTTAATTTAACCAATTCAGTATTGATTACTTGTAACTCACTGCCAGAACAAAATATATCCATTTCCTCCACAAATAAAACCACCTTACTGTGAACCCTTGCATATGTCATTGATATAAAGTAGAAAGTGCTTAGGGCCCAACACTGACCCCTGGGGGACGCCACAGCTTATGTCCAAACATGACCAAGCATTTCACAAACTGTTTCCTGTAAGGCAAATAACTTTTGAATAGGGACGCACCAACATGAAAATTTTTTACCAAAACCAAAACCAAATAAACGAGCAAACCGAGGCCGAAAACCAACACACCACAGAAAAGATGATGTCAGTTATTATAACCATAGCGTTTTGTGTACTAACCTCACTAAACTGAATCTGAACCTAAACCTGAAGATAAACCTGAACCTGAACCTGAATCTGAATCTAAACCTAAACCTGAACCTGAATCCGAAACTAAACCTAAACCTGAAGGTAAACCTGAACCTGAATCTGAACTAAACCTGAAACTGAATCCAAAACTAAACCTGAACCTGAAGATAAACCTGAACCTGAATCTGAATCTAAACCTAAACCTGAACCTGAATCCGAAACTAAACCTAAACCTGAAGATAAACCTGAACCTGAATCTAAATCTAAACCTGAACCTGAATACACCTGAACCTGAAACTAAACATAAACATGAAGATAAACCTAATCTTAAACCTGAACCTGAACCTAAACCTAAGAAACCTGAACCTGAATCCGAAACTAAACCTAAACCTGAAGTTAAACCTGAACCTGAACCTAAACCTGAAACTAAACCTAATCCTGAACTTAAACCTGAACAACCTGAACCTGAAAACCTGAATCTAAACCTGAACCTATCCTGAACTTAAACCTGAACCTGAACCTAAACCTGAAGTTAAACCTGAACCTAAACCTGAACTTAAAACCTGAACATGAACCTAAACCTGAATCTAAACCTAAACCTGAACTTAAACCTGAACCTGAACCTGAACCTAAACCTGAATCTAAACCTAAACCTGAACCTAAACCTGAAGTTAAACCTGAACCTAAACCTGAACTCAAACCTGAACCTGAACCTAAACCTGAATTAAACCTAAACCTAAACCTGAACCTAAAACCTGAACCTGAATCTAAACCTGAACCTGAACCTGACTCTGAATCTAAACCTAAACCTGAACCTGAATCCGAAACTAAACCTAAACCTGAACCTGAAGTTAAACCTGAACCTGAACCTGAATCTAAACCTAAAGATCAAGATAAACCTAATCTTATACCTGAACCTGAACCTGAATCTGAATCTAAACCTAAACCTGAACCTGAACTAAACCTGAATCTAAACCTAATCCTGAACCTAAACCTGAACCTGAACCTAAACCTGAAGTTAAACCTGAACCTGAACCTAAACCTGAACCTGAACCTGAACCTGAACTTGAACTTGAACCTAAACCTGAACTTGAACCTAAAGATGAAGATAAACCTAATCTAAACACCTGAACCTAAACCTAAACCTGAACCTAAACCTAAACCTGAACCTGAACCTAAACCTAAACCTAAACCTGAATCTAAACCTAAACCTAAACCTAAACCTGAACCTAAACCTAAAGATCAAGATAAACCTAACCTTAAACCTGAACCTGATCCTAAACCTGAAGTTAAACCTGAACCTAAACCTGAACCTAAAGCTGAACCTGAACCTGAACCTGAACCTAAACCTGAAGTTAAACCTGAACCTAAACCTGAACTTAAAACCTGAACCTGAACCTAAACCTGAATCTAAACCTAGACACGGTGATCACCTGAAGCAGCTGAACCTGCAGACCAGAATCTAAACCTAAACCTGAATCTAAACCTAAACCTGAACCTGAAACTAAACTTGAACCTAAACCTTAAGTTAAACCTAAAGATCAAGATAAACCTAATCTTACACCTGAACCTAAACCTAAACCTGAACCTAAACCTAAACCTGAACCTGAACCTGAACCTAAACCTAAACCTAAACCTAAACCTGAACCTGAACCTGAACCTAACCCCCCTCGGTGGTGAACTGACCTCGGCCACGCTGATGTTCTGCTTGCGTCCTCGCGGAGCCTCAAAGAACAGCTGCTCCTTGGCACCGGTGTTCACCTGCAGCAGCTTACCTGCAGAGGAGCATCACACACACTAGACAGGTCTATCTGGGACCAGGTCTACCTGGGACCAGGTCTACCTGGTACAGGCCTACCTGGTACAGGTCTACCTGGGACCAGGTCTACCTGGTACAGGTCTATCTGGGACCAGGTCTACCTGGTACAGGTCTACCTGGGACCAGGTCTACCTGGGACCAGGTCTACCTGGGACCAGGTCTACCTGGGACCAGGTCTACCTGGTACAGGTCTATCTGGGACCAGGTCTACCTGGTACAGGTCTACCTGGGACCAGGTCTATCTGGGACCAGGTCTACCTGGGACAGGTCTACCTGGGACCAGGTCTACCTGGTACAGGTCTATCTGGGACCAGGTCTACCTGGTACAGGTCTACCTGGTACAGGTCTATCTGGGACCAGGTCTACCTGGTACAGGTCTACCTGGGACCAGGTCTACCTGGGACCAAGGTCTACCTGGTACAGGTCTACCTGGGACCAGGTCTACCTGGTACAGGTCTATCTGGGACCAGGTCTACCTGGTACAGGTCTACCTGGGACCAGGTCTACCTGGTACAGGTCTATCTGGGACCAGGTCTACCTGGTACAGGTCTACCTGGGACCAGGTCTACCTGGTACAGGTCTACCTGGTACAGGTCTACCTGGGACCAGGTTTAGGCGGGACCCGGTCTCAGGTGAGCTCACCTCTGGAGTCCCAGTCGATGTGCGTGATGCAGCTCCCGGCTCCCTTACAGATCCCGACTCTCTTGCTGGTCAGGACGTTGTAGATGTCCACGAAGGAGTCGTGCGACGCCACCGCCAGGTACTTCCCCGCATCTGCAACACAGACCCGGCTCAGCACCTGACACCTGCCGGCGGCACCACACCTGCGCGGTGCGTTCGGGTACCTTGCGAGAAGCGGATGTCTGAGATGAGCTCCCTGCGGTGGTGGAAGGTCACCATGTCCTCCAGCGTGTCGGCGTTCACCACCAGGAAGCTGCCGTCGTTCAGGCCCACCGCCAGGGCTTTCCCGTCCGGGGAGAAGGCGCAGCACCGCCCGCCTGCCAGGTGACACAGGTGAGACCGAGCCACACCCCAACTTGGGATGCACAATATTGGAATTTTGACCGATATCCGATATGCCGATATTTTAAAACTCATGTGGCCAATAACCGATACCGATATTAAAGCTGAAAAAAATAAGCAGTCATTGTAAATAGCAGTTTTGTTCCGACACTTTAAAAAATAGGGGTGGGAAAAAATATTGGTACACTGAAATATCGTGATATTTTCATTTGCTGATATCAAATCGATATTTGAAAACGCGGTATTGATCTATTTTACTGACAACATCTTGCGAGATTTCATCGTTCGGTTACAAAATCTCACAATATTTCATGAATTCTTACCAGATTTTGTAACAGAACAATGAAATCTCGCAAGATGATGTCAGTAAAATAGATCGATACTGCGTTTTTAAATGTCAGTATTACATCAGCATATGAAAATATCGCAGTATTCAAGTGAATCAATATTTTTTCCCATACTTAGTCTTTAGAAACTTTAAAGTCTTTAAAAGAGAAGGTTTTTTTAGACTTTAGAAACAGCGGGCTGATCAATTAAATATCGGTTAAGTATCGGTGGGGTGGCCGATGTCTGATACTCAGTTTTAGGGCCGATACAGGTCGATAGGATAGGGGGCCGATTATATCGTGCATCCTTACCCCAAAAGCTCAGCTCACCTTTCTTCAGCTTGCGGACGGCGACCATCCTGTGATTGGCCGACAGCTCCCAGATCCTCAGCGTGCGGTCGTCGCTGACGGTGGCGCAGACGGGGAGTAGCGGGTGGGCTGCCAGCCCCCACACCTCCCCCTCCATGTGACCCTGAACACACCACACGGTTAGCATCACCTGACTGGCCGGTCAATTATGATGACATCATAAGGGGAGGGAGGAGGTTTCAAGATGCGTTGCCGGGGCAACCGTCTCCAGGAATGTCAGTAAAGACAGGCTGGATCCAGAGACCTGACCAGGGGAGGCTGGTCCAGGCAAGACCAGAAACCAGACCGGACTGTCTGGACCTTAAACTGATCCCAGGTCTTCTGGTTCCCCTGGAACCAGATGATTCCTTTGTCCTGACAGACTTCAGAAACCTCCTCCAGGACTGTAAACTGGGTTCTGGTGTGGGGGGGGGCTGTGTTAACGTGGGTGGGTACAACCTGGACCAGAACCCTGTGGTGGGGGGTTCTGGTGTGGGCTGTGTAAACGTGGGTGAGTAAGACCTGGACCAGAACCTTGTGGTGGGGGGTTCTGGTGTGGGTGTGGGCTGTGTAAACGTGGGTGGGTAGAACCTGGACCAGAACCTTGTGGTGGGGGGTTCTGGTGTGGGTGTGGGCTATGTAGACATGGGTTGGTAGAACCTGAACCAGAACCCTGTGGTGGGGGGTTCTGGTGTGGGTGTGGGCTGTGTTAACGTGGGTGGGTAGAACCTGGACCAGAACCTTGTGGTGGGGGGTTCTGGTGTGGGTGTGGGCTGTGTAAACTTGGGTGGGTAGAACCTGAACCAGAACCTTGTGGTGGGGGGTTCTGGTGTGGGTGGGGCGTGTAAACTTGGGGGGCTGGCGGTTGGCTGGACCGGGGGGGTGGGTGGTGGGCCGTGGGGTTCGTGATGGTGGGTGCGCGCCGTGGTGGGGTGTGGGATTTATGGGTTGGTGACCCACCCTGTGGGGGGGTTGGTTGGTGTGGGTGGTTAGACTGCCAGACCCTGTGGTGGGGTTCTGGTGTGGGTGTGGGCTATGTAAACATGGGTGGGTAGAACCTGAACCAGAACCCTGTGGTGGGGGGGTTCTGGTGTGGGCTGTGTAAACATGGGTGGGTAGAACCTGAACCAGAACCCTGTGGTGGGGGGTTCTGGTGTGGGTGTGGGCTGTGTAAACATGGGTGGGTAGAACATGAACCAGAACCCTGTGGTGGGGCGTTCTGGTGTGGGTGTGGGCTGTGTAAACATGGGTGGGTAGAACCTGGACCAGAACCCTGTGGTGGGGGGTTCTGGTGTGGGTGTGGGCTGTGTAAACATGGGTGGGTAGAACCTGGACCAGCAGTGTCATGGGTCCACTCTTGTCGATCTCCAGGACTTCTCCGTTCTTGGTTCCCAGCAGAATGTGGCCATGGCCCAGCGTGATGGCCCTGATGGACGGGTTGTCCTCCAGCAGCAGACCTAGTCAGAACCAGAACCAGAGACAGGAGTCAGACCTGAGCCGCAGGACCCGCTGGGACCTCAGAGCAGCCGTGGACACCTTTGGAGGACGGGGACAGCGCCGCTCGCTTGATGGCGTACGTCTTCAGACATCGCTCGAACATGTCGTCCCACAGCTCCACAATGCCGTCTTTGCCCCCCGTCACAAAACCCTGGACAGTGAATGCAACACAACATCAGTTCACGAAACCCTGGACAGTGAATGCAACACAACATCAGTTCAAGAAACCCTGGACAGTGAATGCAACACAACATCAGTTCAAGAAACCCTGGACAGTGAATGCAACACAACATCAGTTCAGACATGGGGGCTCGGATAGGTCCAGAATGGATGAATAGATGGATGGATAGATGGATGGATAGATGAACAGATGGATGGATAGATGAACAGATGGATGGATGGATAGATGGATGGATGGATAGATGAACAGATGGATGGATAGATGGATGGATAGATGAACAGATGGATGGATGGATGAACAGATGGATGGATGGATAGATGGATGGATGGATAGATGGATGGATGGATAGATGGATGGATAGATGAACAGATGGATGGATGGATGAACAGATGGATGGATGGATAGATGGATGGATGGATGGATAGATGGATGGATAGATGAACAGATGGATGGATGGATAGATGAACAGATGGATGGATAGATGAACAGATGGACGGATGGATGGATGAACAGATGGATGGATAGATGAACAGACGGATGGATGGATAGATGAACAGATGGATAGATGAACAGACGGATGGATGGATGTATAAACAGATAGATGGATGGATGTATAAACAGATGGATGAACAGACGGACGGATGAACAGACGGACGGATGGATGTATAAACAGATGGATGAACAGACGGACGGATGAACAGACGGACGGATGGATGGATGAACAGACGGACGGATGGATGGATGAACAGATGGATGGATGGATGGATGAACAGACGGACGGATGGAACGGACCAGCAGAGGGGTCCGGGCCGAGGCCTCACCTTGTCCAGGGAGCACATGGCGAACACGGGGCCGTCGTGGGCCTTGATGGTCTTGATGAGCGTGGTGTCCCTCCAGATGTAGACGTCTCCGTTGGTGGCTCCGGAGAAGACCAGGTCCTCGGACCGGCCGTAGCACGCTGACATCATCGTCTCCTGCTTCCCCAGGTTCCCGAAGATGCCGCGTTTGAACGTCAGACCGCCGCCTGGATGAAGCAACCACACCTGCTCATTCACGTCCCCTCGTCTCTGCACGGGTGGACGGTGGACGGAAGTCTACCTGAATGCTGCCAGAACTTGATGTGCTTCATCCCCACCGTCACCAGTTTGTCCATCCGGAAAGGATTGCTCTTCACCACGAAGATTTTCTCTTTGTGACCCCTGCGAGACAGACGGCATCATGTTGCCATGGTTACGCTGAGGTGAACCCTGACCCAGAATCACACCTGGGATCAGAGAGGACTGAAACACGGAGACAGGTGTGTTTACCTGGCTTTGGCCAACCTCTCTCCCTTCTTCCAGTCCCAGATGACGATGGAGTGAAATTCATCGATTCCCACCGAGATCAGACTTTTCCCGTCAGCTATTGGGGGGGTGGGGGGGGGGGGGGGGGGGGGGTGAGACGGGAGAGACAAGAGGGATGATGAGACTCAGGAATGAAGGCTGATGGGGATGTTGTTGACCCTGATTCCAGGGAAAACCGGGGCTTCCCCGCCTGCAGTAGTGTTTTCTGCCACTGGGGGGCAGCACAGACACGGGGGCCAGTCCTGGTGCTTTAGCTTTGCTCTGCGATGGAAACTAGAGGAGGATCTGCTTTGTGTTGAGGTCAAACTGAATGATTGTCCAGAGCTGCTCTCTGAGATTTATAAAGGAATAGTACACCCACAGAATGATGGTTCATCCTCACGCTGAGCAAGACTGCAGCACTTTTTTAATGTCCTGCTCCGGGGGGGGGGGGGGGTTCCCTAACTTTCATATAAAAGACTTCACTGGCGACCAAACCAAAAAGGTCCATCATTTAGTAGATTTGTAGAGTCTAACAGTACATCTAGCTGCCATGAAGCGTGCCCTTTGAGTTCACGACACAACAGAAGCCTCTGCAGACGAAATCTTGTCCTCTTTTTCTTTCTTTCTTTGTTTTAAATCAATCCAACCCCTCTTCTGTTCGTCTGCAGCTCGCTCGCTCTTAGCACAATGTAAACGGCAGGTTTCTTCTTCTATGCTTGCATTATCAGCAGAGTAGGCGCGGAACGCCGCGGCTTCCGTGGTGTCGTGAACGTGCACGAATGCGCAAACAGAAACTGCAATGTAGTTTAGGCTGGAGATCGATCACCGTCTGGGTCCTCCTTTTGTCCCATCACCCCCCCCCCCCCATCCCCCCCTCATTTGTATGGACTTCATCGGGTTCAAACCAGCAGCGTTATTTCTGCTGCAGGTGAGCTGAAACTATAAGAACCTTTCAAACAAATAAAAAGGTTCGTAAGCAAACTTATATGTGAAATCAACTTTTCATCAGTTTTCTCACCACCATCTTCCTCCACCAATAATCAATGATCAGTGATCAATGATCAATGATCAATGATCAATGATCAATGATCAGGACGTGTGGGGATATATTTAACATTAATGGACTGACTGATGTAAACATGTTCATGCTCAACGCTGCGCACGGATGCATCAGTGCTGCTGGAGGACAGATGGGACGATGATGATGATGATGACAATGATGATGATGAAAGTATCGGAATCAACATAATATCACATCACTAAATATCGCGATATCTCAAAATATCAATACTCAGAATCATCAGTTGGGTCCAGATTGGACTGGTGATATTCCCAGTTCGACCCCCCACCCCCACCCCCCACACCAACAGCCAGGGTACAAAACTAAACCAGGGTAAAACCGGACCAGGATAAAACCAAACCAGATAAAACTGGACCAGGATGAAACGACGATGATGAAACCCAGGATGAAAACCAACCAGGAAAACTGGACCAATAAAGATGATGATCCGCCATGATGATGGACCATGATGATGACCAGAAACCGGACGATGAAACAGATGATGATGATGATGATGGATGATGATGATAAAACAAACCAGGGTAATAACCAGGATTTAACCTTTGATAAAACCGACCAGGATAAAACCAAACCAGGGTAAAACTGGACCAGGATAAAACTAAACCAGGGTAAAACCGGACCAGGGTAAAACTAAACCAGGGTAAGACTGGACCAGGGTAAAACTGGACCAGGATAAAACTGGACCAGGATAAAACTGGACCAGGGTAAAACCAAAAACCAGGATAAAACTAAACCAGGGTAAAACCAAACCAGGGTAAAACTAAACCAGGATAAAACCGACCAGGATAAAACTGAACCAGGGTAAAACTGGACCAGGATAAAACTGGACCAGGATAAAACTGGACCAGGATAAAACTGGACCAGGGTAAAACCGGACCAGGGTAAAACTGGACCAGGGTAAAACCGGACCAGGGTAAAACCGGACCAGGGTAAAACTAAACCAGGGTAAAACCGGACCAGGGTAAAACCGGACCGTGCAGGACTCGGGTGGCCTACCTGTGAACTCCAGCGCACACACTCCTCTGCTGTGGTGTCCTCTCAGCAGGGACAGACACTTCAGGGTCTGGATGTCCCAGACGTGGATGGCCGGGTCTCTGCCCACCTGAACACACACAACCAATCAGAACTCGCCGTCTGACGGCTCAAACGCTGCGCTGTGATTGGCCGGCCGTACCTGCGCAGAGGCCACGTAGTCCTTGAGCGGGTGGACGGCGAGGCCGAGGATGTCGTCGTCGTGGCCGAGGTAGAAACGCTGGCTGTGCTGCAGACGGTTGTAGACCACGGCCACGGCGGCCACGTGGTACACCACCTCCCCGGTCTGGGTGTAGAACAGGTTGTTGCGGCAGTCGAAGCCGCGGTACCTGCGGAGACGGGAACAGGTGAGGGGGGGCAGGAAGGACGCGTTCCGGTCGCAGTTTCACCGTGCTGCTTACCCGTGAACAAACTGTAGGCGGAGCCCCTCCTCCGGAGCTTTCTGTCGCTTCAGGGAGCCAATCAGCTTCTTCCTGAGCTGCGGCAGGTCCTCCTTGTACACCTGGAGATGGACACAGGTGAGTCAGACAGTGTCAATGCTAACATGTAGCGATGCTAACATGTAGCAATGCTAACATATAGCATAGCAACATGGCGGAAGAAACTCGGCTAAAAGACCACCAAGCATCAGCATCCAAACCAGACCCAATTCAGACCTCACAGTTCTATGATTACAGCGTCATCATCCTCATCATCATCATCATCCTCATCATCATAGACAGTTCTATGATTACAGCTTCATCATCCTCATCCTCATCATAGACAGTTCTATAACACCACCTCCCCCCTCCCTCCAGCAGTTCTATATTACACTTCATCATCCTCATCATCATCATCATCATCCTCATCATCATAGCAGTTCTATGATTACAGCTTCATCATCCTCATCATCATCATAGACCGTTCTATGGGAATGTGAGAAAAGCATGAGAACGGCACTGTCCTACTACTTTACTCATTCCTTGTTAAACTGGGCAGCTGTTCACTGGTTTCCAGTGCAAGTAATGTGGTTTTCTTTTAGGAGTATATAGCAGGTGTTCCAGGTGAATTTATTCTGACACAGTAACACACTGGATTGCCAAACGTATTCACTCCCCCATCCAGATGATGGAATCAGGTGTTCCATCACTTCCACAGGTGTATAAATGAAGCAGCTCGGCATGCAGACTGTTTCTACAAACGTGTGAAAGAATGTGTCGCTCTCAGGAATCAGTGAATTCCAGCGTGGAACTGTGATAGGATGCCACCTGCAACAATCCAGCGGTGAAGTTTCCTCCTAAATATTCCACAGTCAGCTGCAGCTGGATTCTAAGAACATGGAAGTGTTTGGGAACGACAGCAGCTCAGACATGAAGTGTTCGTCCACGTAAACTGATGGAGCGGGTCAGTGATGCTGAAGCTCATAGTGAGAAGAGGTGGCCAACTTTCTGCAGAGTCAATCACTACAGACCACCAAACTTCATGTGGCCTTCAGATCAGATCAAGAACAGTGACAGAGAGCTTCATGGAATGGGTTTCCATGGCGACCAGCTGCATCCATCCATACATCACCAAGTGCGATGCAAAGCGTGGATGCAGTGGTGGAAAGCAGCCGCCACTGGACTCTAGAGCAGTGGAGGCGTTCTCTGGAGGACCAATCACGCTTCTCCATCTGCAATCTGATGGAGGAGTCTGGGTTTGGCGGTTGCCAGGACAACGGTACTTGTCTGACTGCATTGTGCCAAGTGTAAAGTTTGGTGGAGGGGGTGGGGATTATGGTGTGGGGGTGTTTTCAGGAGCTGGGCTTGGCCCCTTAGTTCCAGTGAAAGGAACTCTGAATGCTTCAGCATACCAAGACATTCTGGACAATTCCATGTCCCAACTTTGTGGGACCAGTTTGGAGCTGGCCCCCCTCTTCCAACATGACTGTGCACCACAAAGCAGGTCCATGAAGACCTGGATGCAGAGTCTGGTGTGGAGGAACTGGACTGGCCTGCACAGAGTCCTGACCTCAACCCCATAGAACAGCTTTGGGATGTTTCAGAGCGGAGACTGAGAGCCAGGCCTTCTGGTCCAACATCAGTGTGACCTCACAAATGTGCTTCTGGAAGATGGTCAAAGATTCCCACAAACACTCCTAAACCTTGTGGACAGCCGTCCCAGAAGATGAAGCTGTTCTAGCTGCAAAGGTGGACCAACGTCATCCTGAACCCGACGGATCAGGAATGATGTTTCTGAAGCTCAGATGTGGGTCAATCTCACATGTCAGCTTTCTGTAGAGACCAGGATCACACATGCAGCCCTGAGCTTCTGAAGACTTACTTCATTTATTTATCTACTTATTTAATTTCAGACAGAAGGCCTGAAAACCAGGCCAGGTTAATAATGAAAGGTTAATGTTTCCTGGTCACCTGGCGTTCGTAGTTGGTCTGAGCTTCCTGTTCGATGTCCGAGTCGAGCTCTGGGACATCTGACACGTCTGAGTCCGACTCCCCGCTGTTGGAGTCGGCGTATCCCTCTGTAGACAGAACAATGAATCTTTCAGAGACCAACAATCAACAAATTCAGATTTTAAAAAGGGTTGATTATGACATACAGGGAACTACCTGGAGGGTTTGGGACTATTTCATCTTTTACAGCAACAATAAAGGAATGAATTCACAACAGACCCTTTAGCTGGCATTTCACGGTTTTAGGGATTCAGACTTTATTTAAAACCAGCCTCCTTTGAACTGAGGAACCGAGAACCAACCAGTCTCTGAGTTGAAGTTCTTGATCTTCTCTTTGGCAAGACAAATAAATGCATACAGAACATTTTATACATCAGGCAACACTATGAAACGTCATCTTAAACAAATGCAGCAGCAAACAAGAGTTTTCAGGTGTGATCCAGTAGAGCTCAGGTTGGGATCAGAACTCAGGCTTTATGGTACTTTGTTCAGGGACAGAAAAATAAGGCCATGATTTAAAACAGGCTTGCATGTACTAAAGCGAGTGCAAACTTAATGTTTACACAAAAACTTGTTGCAGCTGATTTACTAACAGAGCGCAACAAGGATTGCGGCTGTTAAACAGTAAAAATAGAACCCGCAATCTTTTTACCATGTCTGCCCCTGATGGATATGCAACATGGGCATTTCTACCAGAACACGCATAATATTCTGAGGAGAACATGCAAATAAATCAGCTTTGTACATGCAATGTGATTTATCAAACGTAAAACGAATTGCGACGGCTACTTTTGCATCTATATTGAGCAGGTCTGAAAAGCAGATACTAACTGGCATCTTGACTGCAGCTTCTGGATGAGGGGCTACAACCCAATGCTGCAGGAGTGCAGACATGCAGCACTGATTCACAATCCTTTCTCATGAGTGGTGAAGGCAACAGATTCAGTGCAGATGCTGAACAATAGGGGGCCCAACATGGAGCCTTGGGGAACTCCACATGTACATGCTGAACAACAGGGGGCCCAACATGGAGCCTTGGGGAACTCCACATGTACATGCTGAACAACAGGGGGCCCAACATGGAGCCTTGAGGAACTCCACATGTAGGTACCGAACAACAGGGGGCCCAACATAGAGCCTTGAGGAACTCCATATGTACATGCTGAACAACAGGGGGCCCAACATGGAGCCTTGAGGAGCTCCACATGTAGGTGCTTAACAATAGGGGGCCCAACATAGAGCCTTGAGGAACTCCACATGTAGATGCAGAACAACAGGTGGCCCAACATGGAGCCTTGGGGAACTTCACATGTACATGCTGAACAATAGGGGGCCCAACATGGAACCTTGGGGAACTCCACATGTACATGCTGAACAACAGGGGGCCCAACATGGAACCTTGGGGAACTCCACATGTACATGCTGAACAACAGGGGGCCCAACATGGAACCTTGGGGAACTCCACATGTACATGCTGAACAATAGGGGGCCCAACATGGAGCTTTGGGGAACTCCACATGTACATGCTGAACAACAGGGGGCCCAACATGGAACCTTGGGGAACTCCACATGTACATGCTGAACAACAGGGGGCCCAACATGGAGCCTTGGGGGAACTCCACATGTAGGTATCGAACAACAGGGGGCCCAACATGGAGCCTTGAGGAACTCCACATGTAGGTACCGAACAACAGGGGGCCCAACATGGAGCCTTGAGGAACTCCACATGTAGGTGCTTAACAATAGGGGGCCCAACATGGAGCCTTGAGGAACTCCACATGTAGGTACCGAACAACAGGGGGCCCAACATGGAGCCTTGAGGAACTCCACATGTAGGTACTTAACAATAGGGGGCCCAACATAGAGCCTTGAGGAACTCCACATGTAGATGCAGAACAACAGGTGGCCCAACATGGAGCTTTGGGGATCTCCACTTGTAAATGCTGAACAACAAAGGGCTCAACAAGGAGCCTTGGGGAACTCCACATGCCATCTTTGTTTTAGTAGATGTGTAGGTACCAGATAACATTGAGCAGTTCTTGTCTTTCAAGTAACATCAAAACCAGTGCAGTACCAAACCAGAGATTCCCACCCTAAATGACTGGCTGTTTAGGTTTTTTCGTTATTTTTTACAAACAAGAAGAGAAGCAACGTGATACAGCTGGGGGGGCGTCAGTGGCTCAGGTGGTAGAGCAGGTCAGCCAATGATCGGAGGATCGGCGGTTCGAATCCCAAACCCCCAGCCATATGTCGTTGTGTCCTTGGGCAAGACACTTAACCCCCCTTGCCTTGTATGAATGTGTGTGAATGTTCCGGTGGTGGGAGGGGCCGTAGGCGTGAAATGGCAGCCACGCTTCCGTCAGTCTGCCCCAGGGCAGCTGTGGCTACATACGTAGCTTAGCATCACCACGTATGAATGAGGCTACATACGTAGCTTAGCATCACTACGCATGAATGAGGAGTGAATGAATAATGGACCTACTGTAAAGCTTTGAGTTCCTGGATGGGAAAAAAAAGCGCAATATAAATCTAATCCATTATTATTATTATTAGAAGAAAAAAGAGAAAATTCCTGAAGATTGATTTAAAAAAAAGAGAATTGAGGGAAAATATGTACATACACAAACAAATAAGCAGTCATTTGAGTGGCATATTGATAATAATGTGATCATTGAAGAAATGAATAAGAAAAGCATAAAAAAATATTGATAGAGTTTGTAAAAATAGTTTTAAAAAAGTGGTAATGTCATTAAAGATGACAAGTTGTAATAAAAATGATATTAATAGTAAAAACCGTCGTAATAATAGGAATGATCATGTTAGTGAAAATGGTTGATATTGATAGTTGTATAACAATAATAATAGTAATCATAACAATGATAATAATTATTATATTAAATGTAATAGTGATAGCGATAATAATAATTCTTATCAACGCTCCATCGCAATGATAGGAATGATCTTTGCCATCTTTATCTCTGCTGTTTATCTCAGCTCGTCAGGACGGCTGAAAAAATGATAATTTCTAACATCACTGTCTCACGAATGATGCCGAGTTCACATCAGGTCTGACATGTAAAACACAAACACTGGTCCAAAGGTAACTACTGGTTACCAATGGTTACCTTGAAGAAGCGGCTCCAAGACCCCATTCATGACTCCCTCAGGTAGGAACCTCCACTGGAAGACAGCGTGGTCGGCCCCCCCGGTGCTGATGACCCACTGCAGGTCGTTGGACCAGCGAACGTTGGTCACGTGGGCAGAATGACCGATGTACTTCTTAAATTTGGCCCCTGTGCCAGAAGGACAACAGTAAGTTAGAAATACGGACTTGATTCCTCTGCAGCTCTGAGTCCATCCCAGCTGGACTCCCGTCTTTGAAGAGGAGTTTGTACGAACACTCGCCCTCCACCTACACGTCATACATTTGGATTTAACAAGACCTGGTGACAAACACATTTATACGATAATGTTCGCAAGTGAAAAAGAGATAACCAGAAAACGGATGAAGAATGAGGTTATGCATTATATATATGTGATGGAGAAATTACCGCTTTCGTTCAGACTGGAGACGAATTTTACAGAATTTGGGGGAGTTGGGTGGATGGCATTCAACGAATTAGGTCAGACTTTGTTTGAAAGGTATATTATAGGACATAAAGATACACCCTAGTTCTTAGCTACAGAAGCTGAAATGTGCTGTGATGTCTTTTGTTTTTGTTTGTTGCTGTTGTTGTTTGTTTTGACTATTGTCCCTATTACCTTATTTTTTTAACATAAATTTGGAAAACTTGGAAATTTACCGGCTAAAATGGTTGGCAGAGGACAAAAGATGATTACCTGGTATAGAAGATGTTATTGGTATATAGGTGCATTTGGACAGAGAGGTTCTAGATCAGAGAGGTTCTAGATCAGAGAGGTTCTAGATCAAAGAGGTTCTAGATCAGAGAGGTTCTAGGATCACAGAGGTTCTAGGATCAGAGAGGTTCTAGGATCACAGAGGTTCTAGGATCACAGAGGTTCTAGATCAGAGAGGTTCTAGATCAGAGAGGTTCTAGGATCAGAGAGGTTCTAGGATCACAGAGGTTCTAGATCAGAGAGGTTCTAGGATCAGAGAGGTTCTAGGATCACAGAGGTTCTAGATCAGAGAGGTTCTAGATCAGAGAGGTTCTAGGATCACAGAGGTTCTAGGATCACAGAGGTTCTAGATCAGTTCCTAGAACTCCCCGTCTGGAGTTTAGTCATCAGAACAACGTTCCCCATCAGTCTGCGTTGGAACATGAGGGAGAACCTTGATAGGAACCATGTTTGACACATTTATGCCCCAGATCATCTGATACAAACTGAGGTTCCTCATCTCTTTTATTCAAAGCTGTTATAAAGCTGGAAAGCAGATGAGGAACCTCAGTTTTGTATCAGATGATCTGGGGCATAAATGTGTCTCAGACGATCAAACATGGTTCCTATCAAGGTTCTCCCTCATGTTCCAACGCAGACTGATGGGGAACGTAGTTCTGATAACTAAACTCCAGACGGGGAGTTCTAGGAACTGATCTAGAACCTCTGTGATCCTAGAACCTCTCTGATCCTAGAACCTCTGTGATCCTAGATCCTCTCTGATCCTTGAACCTCTCTGATCCTAGAACCTCTCTGTCCGAACGCGCCTATTGTAATAGTTCTTGTTTTTACGACCTCGGTAAACCCTGAAAAGACCCTGCCTCGAATAGGAGCTAAAAAGGTTCTAGGACCTGAGGGCCGAGGTTCCTGGTTCCCATATGTCTGAATGTGCAAAAAACGGCCTGGTTCCTGAAAAGGTTCTAGGAACTTCAAAAGGTTCCTACAGTCCCAAAGCGCCTTATGACTAGATGCAGGTATCTGGTATACTGACGGAACGTGACGGCCGCGCTGTTTAATTTAGAGGGGGAAAGAAAGAACAGGTGGTGGTTTTAAAGGAAGGAATCGGGCCGTAGATGATCATCAACCGTGTTGTTGGAACGCTCCTTAATGTGGAACCGGGACGGACCTTTTTTCAGACAGGGGAACCGGACGCTCCTTAATGTGGAACCCGTACGGACCTTTTTTCAGACAGGGGAACCGGACGCTCCTTAATGTGGAACCCGTACGGACCTTTTTTTCAGACAGGGGAACCGGACGCTCCTTAATGTGGAACCCGTACGGACTTTTTTTCAGACAGGGGAACCGGACGCTCCTTAATGTGGAACCGGGACGGACCTTTTTCAGACAGGGGAACCGGACGCTCCTTAATGTGGAACCCGTACGGACCTTTTTTCAGACAGGGGAACCGGACGCTCCTTAATGTGGAACCGGGACGGACCTTTTTTCAGACAGGGGAACCGGACGCTCCTTAATGTGGAACCGGGACGGACCTTTTTTCAGACAGGGGAACCGGACGCTCCTTAATGTGGAACCGGGACGGACCTTTTTTCAGACAGGGGAACCGGACGCTCCTTAATGTGGAACCCGTACGGACCTTTTTTCAGACAGGGGAACCGGACGCTCCTTAATGTGGAACCCGTACGGACCTTTTTTCAGACAGGGGAACCGGACGCTCCTTAATGTGGAACCCGTACGGACCTTTTTTCAGACAGGGGAACCGGACGCTCCTTAATGTGGAACCCGTACGGACCTTTTTTCAGACAGGGGAACCGGACGCCTCCTTAATGCGGAACCCGTACGGACCTTTTTTCAGACAGGGGAACCGGACGCTCCTTAATGCGGAACCGGGACAGACCTTTTTTCAGACAGGGGAACCGGACGCTCCTTAATGTGGAACCCGTACGGACCTTTTTTCAGACAGGGGAACCGGACGCTCCTTAATGTGGAACCCGGACGGACCTTTTTTCAGACAGGGGAACCGGACGCTCCTTAATGTGGAACCCGTACGGACCTTTTTCAGACAGGGGAACCGGACGCTCCTTAATGTGGAACCCGTACGGACCTTTTTTCAGACAGGGGAACCGGACGCTCCTTAATGTGGAACCGGGACGGACCTTTTTTCAGACAGGGGAACCGGACGCTCCTTAATGTGGAACCCGTACGGACCTTTTTTCAGACAGGGGAACCGGACGCTCCTTAATGTGGAACCCGTACGGACCTTTTTTCAGACAGGGGAACCGGACGCTCCTTAATGTGGAACCCGTACGGACCTTTTTTCAGACAGGGGAACCGGACGCTCCTTAATGTGGAACCGGGACGGACCTTTTTTCAGACAGGGGAACCGGACGCTCCTTAATGTGGAACCCGTACGGACCTTTTTTCAGACAGGGGAACCGGACGCTCCTTAATGTGGAACCCGTACGGACCTTTTTTCAGACAGGGGAACCGGACGCTCCTTAATGTGGAACCCGTACGGACCTTTTTTTCAGACAGGGGAACCGGACGCCCCCGTACGGACCTTTTTTCAGACAGGGGAACCGGACGCCTCCTTAATGTGGAACCCGTACGGACCTTTTTTCAGACAGGGGAACCGGACGCTCCTTAATGTGGAACCGGGACGGACCTTTTTTCAGACAGGGGGACCGGACGCTCCTTAATGTGGAACCCGTACGGACCTTTTTTCAGACAGGGGAACCGGACGCTCCTTAATGTGGAACCCGTACGGACCTTTTTTCAGACAGGGGAACCGGACGATCCTTAATGTGGAACCCGGACGGACCTTTTTTCAGACAGGGGAACCGGACGCTCCTTAATGTGGAACCGGGACGGACCTTTTTCAGACAGGGGAACCGGACGCTCCTTAATGTGGAACCGGGACGGACCTTTTTCAGACAGGGGAACCGGACGCTCCTTAATGTGGAACCCGTACGGACCTTTTTTCAGACAGGGGAACCGGACGCTCCTTAATGTGGAACCCGGACGGACCTTTTTTCAGACAGGGGAACCGGACGCTCCTTACATGTGGAACCCGTACGGACCTTTTTTCAGACAGGGGAACCGGACGCTCCTTAATGTGGAACCGGGACGGACCTTTTTTCAGACAGGGGAACCGGACGCTCCTTAATGTGGAACCCGTACGGACCTTTTTTTCAGACAGGGGAACCGGACGCTCCTTAATGTGGAACCGGGACGGACCTTTTTTCAGACAGGGGAACCGGACGCTCCTTAATGTGGAACCCGGACGGACCTTTTTTCAGACAGGGGAACCGGACGCTCCTTAATGTGGAACCGGGACGGACCTTTTTTCAGACAGGGGAACCGGACGCTCCTTAATGTGGAACCGGGACGGACCTTTTTTCAGACAGGGGAACCGGACGCTCCTTAATGTGGAACCGGGACGGACCTTTTTTCAGACAGGGGAACCGGACGCTCCTTAATGTGGAACCCGTACGGACCTTTTTTCAGACAGGGGAACCGGACGCTCCTTAATGTGGAACCCGTACGGACCTTTTTTCAGACAGGGGAACCGGACGCTCCTTAATGTGGAACCGGGACGGACCTTTTTCAGACAGGGGAACCGGACGCTCCTTAATGTGGAACCGGGACGGACCTTTTTTCAGACAGGGGAACCGGACGCTCCTTAATGTGGAACCGGGACGGACCTTTTTCAGACAGGGGAACCGGACGCTCCTTAATGTGGAACCCGTACGGACCTTTTTTCAGACAGGGGAACCGGACGCTCCTTAATGTGGAACTCGTACGGACCTTTTTTCAGACAGGGGAACCGGACGCTCCTTAATGTGGAACCCGTACGGACCTTTTTTCAGACAGGGGAACCGGACGCTCCTTAATGTGGAACCGGGACGGACCTTTTTTCAGACAGGGGAACCGGACGCTCCTTAATGTGGAACCCGTACGGACCTTTTTGTCAGACAGGGGAACCGGACGCTCCTTAATGTGGAACCGGGACGGACCTTTTTTCAGACAGGGGAACCGGACGCTCCTTACATGTGGAACCGGGACGGACCTTTTTTCAGACAGGGGAACCGGACGCTCCTTACATGTGGAACCGGGACGGACCTTTTTTCAGACAGGGGAACCGGACGCTCCTTAATGTGGAACCGGGACGGACCTTTTTTCAGACAGGGGAACCGGACGCTCCTTACATGTGGAACCCGTACGGACCTTTTTTCAGACAGGGGAACCGGACGCTCCTTAATGTGGAACCGGGACGGACCTTTTTTCAGACAGGGGAACCGGACGCTCCTTAATGTGGAACCGGGACGGACCTTTTTCAGACAGGGGAACCGGACGCTCCTTAATGTGGAACCGGGACGGACCTTTTTTTAGACAGGGGAACCGGACGCTCCTTAATGTGGAACCCGTACGGACCTTTTTTCAGACAGGGGAACCGGACGCTCCTTAATGTGGAACCCGGACGGACCTTTTTTCAGACAGGGGAACCGGACGCTCCTTAATGTGGAACCCGGACGGACCTTTTTTCAGACAGGGGAACCGGACGCTCCTTAATGTGGAACCCGTACGGACCTTTTTTCAGACAGGGGAACCGGACGCTCCTTAATGTGGAACCCGGACGGACCTTTTTTCAGACAGGGGAACCGGACGCTCCTTAATGTGGAACCGGGACGGACCTTTTTTCAGACAGGGGAACCGGACGCTCCTTAATGTGGAACCGGGACGGACCTTTTTCAGACAGGGGAACCGGACGCTCCTTAATGTGGAACCGGGACGGACCTTTTTTCAGACAGGGGAACCGGACGCTCCTTAATGTGGAACCCGTACGGACCTTTTTTCAGACAGGGGAACCGGACGCTCCTTAATGTGGAACCCGTACGGACCTTTTTTCAGACAGGGGAACCGGACGCTCCTTAATGTGGAACCGGGACGGACCTTTTTTCAGACAGGGGAACCGGACGCTCCTTAATGTGGAACCGGGACGGACCTTTTTTCAGACAGGGGAACCGGACGCTCCTTAATGTGGAACCCGTACGGACCTTTTTTCAGACAGGGGAACCGGACGCTCCTTAATGTGGAACCCGTACGGACCTTTTTTCAGACAGGGGAACCGGACGCTCCTTAATGTGGAACCCGTACGGACCTTTTTTCAGACAGGGGAACCGGACGCTCCTTAATGTGGAACCCGTACGGACCTTTTTTCAGACAGGGGAACCGGACGCTCCTTAATGTGGAACCCGTACGGACCTTTTTTCAGACAGGGGAACCGGACGCTCATTAATGTGGAACCGGGACGGACTTTTTTCAGACAGGGGAACCGGACGCTCCTTAATGTGGAACCCGTACGGACCTTTTTTCAGACAGGGGAACCGGACGCTCCTTAATGTGGAACCCGTACGGACCTTTTTTCAGACAGGGGAACCGGACGCTCCTTAATGTGGAACCCGTACGGACCTTTTTTCAGACAGGGGAACCGGACGCTCCTTAATGTGGAACCCGTACGGACCTTTTTTCAGACAGGGGAACCGGACGCTCCTTAATGTGGAACCGGGACGGACCTTTTTTCAGACAGGGGAACCGGACGCTCCTCAATGTGGAACCGGGACGGACCTTTTTTCAGACAGGGGAACCGGACGCTCCTCAATGTGGAACCCGTACGGACCTTTTTTCAGACAGGGGAACCGGACGCTCCTTAATGTGGAACCGGGACGGACCTTTTTTCAGACAGGGGAACCGGACGCTCCTTAATGTGGAACCGGGACGGACCTTTTTTCAGACAGGGGAACCGGACGCTCCTTAATGTGGAACCCGGACGGACCTTTTTTCAGACAGGGGAACCGGAAGAGTTTGATGAGGCCGAGGTCGTCCCCGGTCACCAGCACGGCGCTGCTGTAGTTGGCGTCCACAGAGTTGACGTTGGTCACGGTGGAGTACTTGGACCAGATCCCGTTCACCTCCGGACCCACCACACCGGTCCAGGTCATCCAGTGGATCCCCTTCGCCTCCTCCTTAGGAACCTGCTTCCCTGCTGGAGGACAGGGACAAGGTCAGACCCCGGATCCCAGACCCCAGACCCCAGACCAGTTCCAGGTCTACACAGACAAGGACAAGAACCAGGCCAGGACAAGGTCAGACCCCAGACCCCAGACCAGTTCCAGGTCTACACAGACAAGGACAAGAACCAGGCCAGGACAAGGTCAGACCCCAGACCCCAGACCAGTTCCAGGTCTACACAGACAAGGACAAGAACCAGGCCAGGACAAGGTCACACCCCGGATCCCAGACCCCAGACCAGATCCAGGTCTACACAGACAAGGACAAGCACCAGGCCAGGACAAGGTCAGACCCCAGACCCCAGACCCCAGACCAGTTCCAGGTCTACACAGACCTGTATGGATCCCAGACCGGTCCAGCTCCAGACCTGAGCTGGTCCCAGACCTGAGCTGGTCCCAGACCTGAGCTGGTCCCAGACCGGTCCAGCTCCAGACCTGAGCTGGTCCCAGACCTGAGCTGGTCCCAGACCGGTCCAGCTCCAGACCTGAGCTGGTCCCAGACCGGTCCAGCTCCAGACCTGAGCTGGTCCCAGACCTGAGCTGGTCCCAGACCGGTCCAGCTCCAGACCTGAGCGGGTCCCAGACCGGTCCAGCTCCAGACCTGAGCTGGTCCCAGACCTGAGCTGGTCCCAGACCGGTCCAGCTCCGGACCTGAGCGGGTACCAGACCTGAGCTGGTCCCAGACCGGTCCAGCTCCAGACCTGAGCGGGTCCCAGACCTGAGCGGGTACCTGGCATCCTGTAGAAGAGCCGGTCTCCGTTGCCGTCGTTGGTCTGCAGGAACCGGCTGTCCACGGACCAGTCCAGGTGTGTGATGAAGGAGGTGGAGCGGCAGCACTCGCCCAGCTTCTTGTAGCGCTGCGCCACCGCGTACACGTCCACCAGCCCGTCGTTGGAGCCCACCGCCAGGTACGAGCCGTCCGGGGAGAACTTCAGCTCGTGGATCACCTCCTTTCTGTCCTTGATGTGGACCACCTCCGTCATGTCCCTGAGGACGGGGAAGGGTTTACTCAGCGGTCAGGAACACAAAGTTCCTGCGAGTTTCAGGCTCGGCCAGGTGTGACCTTTGACCTTCACCTGCGTAAAAACAAAGCTTCACCTGACTCGGAGAACGGTGAAGGAACCGTCCTTCATCCCCAGAGCGAGCTGAGAACCGTCGTTGTTGAAGGAGACGCTCCGGATAGATTCCTCCATGTTACAGCGAGCAAGCAGGGTGTGGTCAGGTAGGCTCCACAGCCTGGGACAGGTGAGACAGGTGAGAAACAGGTGAGACAGGTGAGACAGGTGGGACAGGTGAGACACAGGTGGGACAGGTGAGAAACAGGTAGAGAAACAGGTGAGAAACAGGTGAGAAACAGGTGAGAAACAGGTGAGACAGGTGAGACAGGTGAGACAGGTGAGAAACAGGTGGGACAGGTGAGACAGGTGGGACAGGTGAGACAGGTGAGACAGGTGAGAGACAGGTGAGAAACAGGTGAGACAGGTGAGAAACAGGTGAGACAGGTGAGGAGCAGGTGGGACAGGTAGGACAGGTGAGACAGGTGGGACAGGTGAGAAACAGGTGAGACAGGTGAGACAGATGAGAGACAGGTGAGAAACAGGTGGGACAGGTGAGACAGGGGAGGACAGGTGAGAAACAGGTGAGACAGATGAGACAGGTGAGAAACAGGTGGGACAGGTGAGACAGGTGGGACAGGTGAGACAGGTGAGAAACAGGTGGGACAGGTGAGACAGGTGGGACAGGTGAGACAGGTGAGACAGGTGAGAAACAGGTGGGACAGGTGAGAAACAGGTGGGACAGGTGAGACAGGTGGGACAGGTGAGACAGGTGAGACAGGTGAGAAACAGGTGGGACAGGTGAGACGGGTGAGAAACAGGTGGGAAACAGGTGAGACAGGTGAGAAACAGGTGGGACAGGTGAGAAACAGGTGGGACAGGTGAGACAGGTGAGACAGGTGAGAAACAGGTGGGACAGGTGAGACAGGTGAAAAACAGGTGTGGGACAGGTGAGACAGGTGAGAAACAGGTGAGACAGGTGAAAAACAGGTGAGACAGGTGAGAAACAGGTGGGACAGGTGAGACAGGTGAGAAACAGGTGGGACAGGTGAGACAGGTGAAAAACAGGTGGGACAGGTGAGACAGGTGAGAAACAGGTGAGACAGGTGAGAAACAGGTGGGACAGGTGAGAAACAGGTGGGACAGGTGAGACAGGTGAGAAACAGGTGAGACAGGTGAGACAGGTGAGAAACAGGTGGGACAGGTGAGACAGGTGAGAAACAAGTGGGACAGGTGAGACAGGTGAGAATCAGGTAAGACAGGTGAGACAGGTGAGAAACAGGTGAGAAACAGGTGGGACAGGTGAGACAGGTGAGAAACAGGTGAGACAGGTGAGACAGGTGAGAAACAGGTGGGACAGGTGAAAAACAGGTGGGACAGGTGAGACAGGTAA
Source organism: Atherinomorus stipes (assembly GCA_023101725.1). Classification (NCBI taxonomy): domain Eukaryota; kingdom Metazoa; phylum Chordata; class Actinopteri; order Atheriniformes; family Atherinidae; genus Atherinomorus; species Atherinomorus stipes. Next base: position 43,928 of record JALJCO010005439.1, on the reverse strand, counting down.
GAAACAGGTGGGACAGGTGAGACAGGTGAGAAACAGGTGAGACAGGTGAGACAGGTGAGAAACAGGTGAGACAGGTGAGAAACAGGTGGGACAGGTGAGACAGGTGAGAACAGGTGAGACAGGTGAGAAACAGGTGGGACAGGTGAGACAGGTGAAAAACAGGTGAGACAGGTGAGACAGGTGAGAAACAGGTGAGACAGGTGAGACAGGTGGGACAGGTGAGAAACAGGTGAGACAGGTGAGACAGGTGAGAAACAGGTGGGACAGGTGAGACAGGTGAGAAACAAGTGGGACAGGTGAGACAGGTGAGAATCAGGTGAGAAGACAGGTGAGACAGGTGAGAAACAGGTGAGAAACAGGTGGGACAGGTGAGACAGGTGAGAAACAGGTGGGACAGGTGAGACAGGTGGGACAGGTGAGACAGGTGAGAAACAGGTGAGACAGGTGAGACAGGTGAGAAACAGGTGGGACAGGTGAGACAGGTGAAAAACAGGTGGGACAGGTGAGACAAGGTGAGAAACAGGTGGGACAGGTGAGACAGGTGAGAAACAGGTGAGACAGGTGAGAAACAGGTGAGACAGGTGAGACAGGTGAGAAACAGGTGGGACAGGTGAGACAGGTGAGAAACAGGTGAGAAACAGATGAGACAGGTGAGACAGGTGAGAAACAGGTGAGACAGGTGAGAATCAGGTGGGACAGGTGAGACAGGTGAGAAACAGGTGGGACAGGTGAGACAGGTGAGAAACAGGTGAGAAACAGGTGGGACAGGTGAGACAGGTGAGAATCAGGTGGGACAGGTGAGAGAGGTGAGACAAGTGAGAAACAGGTGAGACAGATGAGACAGGTGGGGCAGGTGGGACAGGTGAGACAGGTGAGACACAGGTGAGACAAGTGGGACAGGTGAGACAGGTGGGACAGGTGAGAAACAGGTGGGACAGGTGAGACACAGGCGAGACAAGTGGGACAGGTGGGACACAGGTGAGAAAGGTGAGACACAGGTGAGACAAGTGGGACAGGTGGGAGACAGGTGGGAGAGAGGGACAGATGGGACAAGTGAGACACAGGTGGGAGACAGGTAACAGATCCAACATCAGTCCCCGGTCTCTGGTCCTCTACGGTGGGACTGACCTGACTGAGCGGTCGTCGCTCCCGGTAACGGCGACCGGCTGTTTGGGGTGCAGGTCCAGGGCCCAGAGTTCCCCCTCGCTGTGACCCTGCATCAGTAAAACCGGTTTGTCCCGGTCCCGGACCATCACCTCGAAGATCTCGCTGTCCTGAGTCCCGGCCAGGATCCGGTCCGCTTTCCAGCAAACGCTGCGGATCGAGAGACCTGGAAGAGACCGCTGCTTTAGACCAGGACCCCTACTAGACCAAGACCTGGACCCAGACCTGTTGGACAGGAGGATCCAGACCTGCTGGACAGGTGAAGAAACCGGGTTCAGACCTTTGTAGCCCTGCTCGGCCTCTCTCAGGTCGATCTTGGTGATGGGCTTGAAGTCAACGTCCCACAGTCTGATGCAGCCGTCCCGTCCTCCGGTGGCAAATCCCTCCTCACAGGCGTGCATGCTGAAGATTCCCGCCTGCACACAAACACGTCCAGTCAGGTCTGCAGGTGCTCCAGGTGCTGCCGGAGAACAGGCGTACTAACAGCACGTTAACTGGTACCCCGTGTGCGGCCTGGACGGTTCGGATCAGGGTGATTCCTTTCCAAACATAAACGTCTCCGTTCAGGGCCCCCGAGTACGTCAGCTCGTCTTTGGCTGCAGACACGCAGAGGATGGTCTGCAGGTCCCCCGTCTTCCCAAAGATTCCTCGCTTCGGAGTCAGAGCGTTCCCGCACAGAGTCCAGAACTGCAGGAACGGAACAGCAGGAACGTGAGAACGTATCCGGAAACAAACCCATGCAAAAGACGCAGATTTCTGACAGAAAACTGAAGGGACACACGATGTTGCAATTATGGCCGATATCCGATAGGCCGATATTTTAAAACTCATGTGGCTGATAACCAATATCGATACCGATATTAAAACTGAATGTAAAGCAATCATTGCAAATAGAAGTTTTGTTATCCGTTTCTGACACTTTGAAAATAGGGGTGGGAAAAAATATCGATACACCGAAAAATCGCAATATTTTCATATGCCGATGTCAAATCGATATTTAAAAATGCAGTATCGATCTAATTTACTTACAAAAATCGCACGAGATTTCATCGTTCTGAATATCACGATGTTTCGTCAATTCTCACGAGATTTCATTAGTAAAATAAATCGATACCGTGTTTTTAAATGTCAATATATCAGAATATGAAGGTATTGTGATATTACAGTGTATCGATTTTTTCCATCCCCTAGCCTTTAGAAGTTTTAAAGTCTGTAAAAAATACGTTTTTGAAGAAGAAGTTCTTTTTTTACTTTGGAAACAGCGGGCTGATCGGTTAAATATCGGTGGGGTGGCCGATGTCCGATACTCAGTTTTAAGGCAGATACAGGCTGTTACCGATACGGGGGTGATTATATCGTGCAACCGTAGAAAACTAATCAGAACCATCCATCTGAGCTGGAAGACCAGTCTCGTTATAACCATTACGCACAAAACAGTCTGAATTGAGAATATGAACTACGTAGAAAACAACCTGCAAAGAACGGGAACCACGTAGAAAGAAAACCTACGTAGAATAAACCACGCAGAACGAAACCACGCAGAATAATCTACATAGAATAACCTACGTAGAAAGATAATCTACGTAGACAGAAAACCTACGTAAAAAAAAATCTACGTAAAAAAAAAAACTTACGTAGAAAGAAAATCTACGTAGAAAGAAAACCTACGTAAAAAAAAACCTAAGTAGAAAGAAAATCTACGTAGAAAGAAAACCTACGTAAAAAAACCTACGTAAAAAAAACCTACGTAGAAAGAAAATCTACATAGAAAGATAATCTACGTAGAAAGAAAACCTACGTAGAAAGAAAACCTACGTAAAAAAAAACCTACGTAGAAAGAAAATCTACGTAGAAAGAAAACCTACGTTAAAAAAACCTACGTAGAAAGAAAATCTACGTAGAAAAAAACCTACGTAAAAAGATAATCTACGTAGAGAGAAAACCTACGTTAAAAAAACCTACGTAGAAAGAAAATCTACGTAGAAAGAAAACCTACGTAAAAAAACCTACGTAGAAAGAAAATCTACGTAGAAAGAAAACCTACGTAAAAAAAACCTACGTAAAAAAAAAACCTACATAGAAAGAAAACCTACGTAGAAAGAAAACCTACGTAAAAAAAACCTACGTAAAAAGATAATCTACGTAGAGAGAAAACCTACGTTAAAAAAACCTACGTAGAAAGAAAATCTACGTAGAAAGAAAACCTACGTAAAAAAAACCTACGTAGAAAGAAAAAACTACGTTAAAAAAACCTACGTAGAAAAGAAAATCTACGTAGAAAAAAAAACCTACGTAAAAAGATAATCTACGTAGAGAGAAAACCTACGTTAAAAAAAACCTACGTAGAAAGAAAATCTACATAGAAAGAAAACCTACGTAAAAAAAACCTACGTAGAAAGAAAACCTACGTTAAAAAAACCTACGTAGAAAGAAAATCTACGTAGAAAAAAAACCTACGTAAAAAGATAATCTACGTAGAGAGAAAACCTACGTTAAAAAAACCTATGTAGAAAGAAAATCTACGTAGAAAGAAAACCTACGTAAAAAAAACCTACGTAGAAAGAAAATCTACGTAGAAAAAAACCTACGTAGAAAGATAAGCTACGCAGAATAATCTACGTAGGTTATTAACCTACGTAGATTAATCTTTCTACGTAGAGTAATCTACGTAGAAAGATTATCTTTCTACGTAGGTTATTAACCTACGTAGAAAGATAACATACGCAGAATAATCTACGTAGGTTATTAATTTACGTAGAATAATCTATGTAGAAAGATAATCTACGCAGAATAATCTACGTAGGTTAATAACCTACGTAGAAAGATAATCTACGTAGAAAGATAATCTACGTAGAATAATCTACGTAGAAAGATAATCTGCGTAGGTTAATAACCTACGCAGATTATCTTTCTACATAGATCATTCTACGTAGGTTACCTACGTAGAAAGGTAACCTGCGTAGGTCATTAACCTACGCAGGTTAATGACCTACGCAGAATAATCTACGTAGGCTAATAACCTACGTAGCGAAACCTTGGCAGAAAGTGGGCGTGGCCTCACCTTGATGTGTTTGACTCCACAGCTGACCAGCCGGCTGGACTGGATCGGGTCCCAGCAGACGTCGAAGATCTGCGAGCAGAGAGAGCAGAGTTAGAGGTCCGGTCCCGGTCCGGCAGACCCACCTGGACCGGCGGAGGGAGTCCTACTCTGTCCGAGTGTCCGGTCGCCGTGGCGAGGACCCGGCCCCGCCTCCAGTCCCAAACGCACACCGTGTTCTTGGCGTCCAGACCCACCGACACCAGTCGCTACGGCAACAGAGAAAGAGGCGTCAGGTGATGCTGCCTGTCCTCTGGCGTCTCTGGTGCAGGACACCTGGTCTCACCTGTCCGTCCGAGTCGAAGGTGAGACAAGCCACTCCGTGGGTGTGGACGTCCCTCAGGATGGAGACGGTCTGCATGGCGTAGGTGTCCCAGATGCAGATGTAGGGGTCCTTCCCCACCTGGCCCGTCGCCACCTGGACCTTATCCGGATGGATGGCCAGGCTGGAAGACAGGGGACACGTCAGCTCCGGTCCTGGACCAGACCAGGACCTCAGAGACCAGCAGGACCCGGGTCCGCACAAACCGGAACCTCAGAGACCAGCAGGACCCGGGTCCGCACAAACCGGGACCTCAGAGACCAGCACGTCCTCCCAAACCGGAACGTCAGAGACCAGCAGGACCCGGGTCCTCCCAAACCGGGACCTCAGAGACCAGCAGGACCTGGGTCCGCACAAACCGGGACGTCAGAGACCAGCAGGACCCGGGTCCGCACAAACCAGGACCTCAGAGACCAGCACGTCCTCCCAAACCAGAACCTCAGAGACCAGCAGGACCCGGGTCCTCCCAAACCAGAACCTCAGAGACCAGCACGTCCTCCCAAACCAGAACCTCAGAGACCAGCACGTCCTCCCAAACCAGAACCTCAGAGACCAGCAGGACCCGGGTCCGCACAAACCGGGACCTCAGAGACCAGCAGGACCCGAGTCCTCCCAAACCGGAACCTCAGAGACCAGCACGTCCTCCCAAACCAGAACCTCAGAGACCAGCACGTCCTCCCAAACCGGAACCTCAGAGACCAGCAGGACCCGGGTCCGCACAAACCGGGACCTCAGAGACCAGCACGTCCTCCCAAACCAGAACCTCAGAGACCAGCAGGACCCGGGTCCTCCCAAACCGGACCCTCAGAGACCAGCAGGACCCGAGTCCTCCCAAACCGGAACCTCAGAGACCAGCAGGACCCGAGTCCTCCCAAACCGGAACCTCAGAGACCAGCAGGACCCGGGTCCTCCCAAACCGGAACCTCAGAGACCAGCAGGACCCGGGTCCTCCCAAACCGGAACCTCAGAGACCAGCAGGACCCGGGTCCTCCCAAACCGGAACCTCAGAGACCAGCAGGACCCGGGTCCTCCCAAACCAGAACCTCAGAGACCAGCAGGACCCGGGTCCTCCCAAACCGGAACCTCAGAGACCAGCAGGACCCGGGTCCTCCCAAACCGGGACCTCAGAGACCAGCAGGACCCGGGTCCTCCCAAACCGGAACCTCAGAGACCAGCAGGACCCGGGTCCTCCCAAACCGGAACCTCAGAGACCAGCTGGCTCTGGTCCTGAGTCGCCGTGTCAGTTTCTGCCTGAGGTCGTGTCGACAGATGAGGTCACGTCCTGATGACCGCTGAGCTCAGCTGCAGCTGTCATCATCATCATCATCATCATCATCATCACCATCATCATCATCATCATCATCATCACCATCATCATCATCATCATCATCATCATCATCACCATCATCATCATCATCATCATCATCATCATCATCATCATCATCATCATCATCATCATCATCATCATCATCATCATCACCATCATCATCATCATCATCACCATCATCATCATCATCATCATCATCATCATCCATCATCATCATCATCATCATCACTATCATCATCACCATCATCATCATCATCATCACCATCATCACCATCATCATCATCATCATCATCATCATCACCATCATCATCATCATCATCCAGACTATCTGGTAAACCCACAAGGATCCGTGATAACACCATAATTTATCTCATCTTCATCATAACAACATCACCATCACTGCTCTGTTGCTAAGAGACCTCCATGTGGACCTGGACACGATGATGAAGACACTTCCTGTCCAACTTTCCACCAACCAGAGAGCTTAAACTGACGGTACCGTCCAATCAGGAGCAGCCAAAGTTCAACAAGTGGTCAGAAAGTTCTACGTGTCTGAAAGAAGACAATAAAGGTGGTGATGATAGTCGGACGATATCGGCTTCAACACTGAATATCGATATCGGCTGATATGTTTTCATTTGTTTATTTGACAGGGACAGAGTAAATAAAAACAAATGAAAACTTCAAAATACGAAAGATTTATCCAAAAGTCGAGTTTCATCTGGAGTCTCTGTCCAGGTCTGGAAAACGGGGGTGGGGAAAAATATCGATACACTTTCCACCAATCACTATATTTTCATATGTCACGATCATTGATTTTGAAAACGCAGTATCGATCTATTTTACCGTCAAAATCTCGTGAGATTTTATGGTTCTGTTACGAAATAACGCGAGATTTCGTTAGTAAAATACCGCGTTTTTAAATGTCGGTATATCGACATATGACAATTTTGCGATATTTCAGAGTATACATATTTTTTCCCAGCCGTAGTTATCCTGCATCCCTATCGGTTAGCTTTAGCAACATTACAGAAATGCCTGTTAATTAGCATTAGCAAATATTTAGCGTCCATGTCCAGGAGGACAGCAGGTAGTCAGATGTAAACATTTATCTATTTTGGACCCGTCAAAATTGATAAAACAGTTATTTACATGCTGGAAAACAAATGTTAATAAAATTGATACGGCGCTCCCCTAGACGGGGGGGGTCTGTGGATGTTTTATTTTGAAATTTAATCGTAGCTAGGACCTTTAAAATGGATCCACAGATTTGTTTTGAACGATCCATTCTTCTTCTTCTACTTTGAAATCTGTAGGCGACGCCCCCTCACCTGATGATGTCATCGTTGTGTCCCAGGAAGAACTTCTGGGTGTGTTCTCGGGTGTTGTAGACCACGCCCACCCCCGCTACGAAGTACACCAGCTCCTTGCCGGCGGTGTAGTACAGGTTGTTGCGGCACTGGTGCCCCCGGTAGCCGTGGATCCACTCCAGCCTCAGCTGGCAGCGCGGCGCCGTCTTATCCGCCATGTCGGCCCGGTTCTGGGGTCTGCGGAGTCCTGAGAGTCCGGAGCCGGTTCGGTTCTGAGCGGGTTCAGTCCGTTCCTGCTGCCATGATTCAGCCGCCGCTTCCTGAAGGGGGTCTGGGCTAAAACCGCAGACTGTCCCTTTAATTCACACAAATTCGCATCCAGGTGTTAAATTAATTATTTCAGAAACACATGAAACAAAAACAAAAACTCATTAAGATTTTTTATAAAACACTAAAATTTTAATGAAAATTCTTGTTTTTCTATAAAATTTCAGCAGTTTCTGATATTTTTCTTTAACGTTCAGATTTATTTTGAAATACAAAATAATCTGAGTTTGTAGATGAACGTTCAGTTGTGGGTCGGAACCGAACCGGTTCGTTTAAACGCCGCGTCGTCCGGACCAGAAGGTCACGGCCGGCTCCGTCCGCACTGCGTCGCGCAGAAACACGTGCGCTAACGAAGGTTCCGCTAAAAAACGCGGCGTTTAACGGAACCGACGCTGAAATCTCAGAAAATCCCTCCGCCGTCTGTTTCCAGCGGGAATCCGGAGATTACGGCGCCGCCTTCCGCCGCGTCGCTCCCGAACCAGAACCGGCTGCTCCCGCTGCGGCAGGCCACCGGACCGACACCCGCTGCGGTTCCGGAGCTCCGCGACAACCGGAGAGCCGCCAAATAACGGAGCAAAGTGGAAATATTAACGGGAATCCGGAGATCCTGGACAGGAGTCAAGGCGGGAACTATGCGCGACTACTTCCGGTTGAGATTTTGGAAATAAAAGCTTCTTTTATGTGATGGGCGGTTCGGCTCTTTTTAAAGATCCAGTTCTTTTTACTCACACGTTTCTCAATACCAAGTATGCTAAGAACACACTTGTGTAATTGCTAGCAGTGTTGGGAACATTACTTTAAAAAGTAATTAATTATAGTTACTAATTACTTCTCCTAAAAAGTAATGGCGTTAGTAACTGAGTTACAGCTTTATAAAAATAACTGATTACTTGGAAAAGTAATTTTTCCGTTACTTTTTAATGTTCCTGTAGATGTCATTTTAAATTAATCTCAATTAATCTATTAATCTATTAAATATGGCGCCCAAACCATCACTGATCCCCCCCCCATGCTTCTCTGGCCATGCAACAATCTGGGTGGTCCACTTCTCTGGGGCTTCTCCACACTGTGACTCCCGGATGTGGGGGAAAACAGTAAAGGTGGACTCATCAGAGAACAATACATGTTTCACATTGTCCACTGCCCAAGATTTGCGCTCCTTGCACCATTGAAACCGACGTTTGGCACGAGTGACCAAAGGTTTGGCTACAGCAGCCCGGCCGTGAATATTTACCCTGTGGAGCTCCTGATGGACAGTTCTGGTGGAAACAGGAGAGCTGAGGTGCACATTTAATTCTGCTGAAGATAAATGAAGATTTGCCACCAGGCTGGTCCAATTCAGCCATGAAACCTCCCACACTAAAATGACAGGTGTTTCAGTTTCATTTTCTAACCCCTGTATATGTATGTATATATATATATATATATACATATATATATATATATATATATATATATATATATATATATATATATATATATATATATATATACATATATATATATATATATATATGTATGTATACATATATATATATATATATAAATATATATATATTTATGTATATATATATATATATATGTATGTATGTATACAGGACTGTCTCAGAAAATTAGAAATCCTGATTTTCTAATATTTTGAGATAGGAAATTTGAGTTTTCTTAAGCTGTCATAATCAGCAATATTAAAAGCAATTTCATGTTTTAATTGTATTACAGAAAATAAAGAACTTTATCACATTCTGCTGTCTGACACAGTCCTGTATATAACGGGTGCGCTGCAGGGAAATTACAGATGTTATAACAGGTTAATCAACACTTTGAGGTAGCCAGAAACATCTCTAAGTAAGCGTTTATGGTCGTCTGTCTGTGTGTGTCTGTGTGTGTGTCTGTGTGTGTGTCTGTGTGTGTGTCTGTGTGTCTGTCTGTGTGTGTGTCTGCATATCTACATGATTTCATCTCAAACAGAACCTCAAACATATTCAGGGTCCTTTATCAAGACTTTAAATAAACACGACAGAAAGCTGCATCTGTAAACACGATTGTTTTCCTTCTTTAGGAATGCAGAGATCCAGGGACGGGGAGAGGAAGAGGAGGAGGAGGAAGAGGAGGAGGAGGAGGAGGAAGAGGAGGAGGAAGGGGAGGAGGAGGAGGAAGAGGAGGAAGAGGAGGAAGAGGAGAAAGAGGAGGAAGAGGAGGAGGGAAGCCAATGAGCTGGTGGATTTGATCAGGGAGGTGTTGAGATGGCAGAGGGAGGCTGAGGAGAGGAGAGAGAGTCCAGAAAGGACTGAGAGGACGGAGGACAGAGAGGACAGAGGACGGAGGACGGAGAGGACGGAGGACAGACGGGATTTGCTTGTTTTTTTGGTGGAAGTTCTTGTTCTTGTTCTTAAATCGTTTATAAAACTGTTATTGTGTTTTTAAAGTTTTACAGCCTTAAAACTTTATTTGCTTCATCACTTCTTTACAATTTAAGTAAACTTTGAACTACTTTTCAGTGACCATTTATTTTTTGAAATACAAGTATTTACAAAAAGTATTTGAACATTTCTAACTATTTCCAAGTACATTTGAAAATAAGCACAAATATTTACAGAAGATCAGCAGAAATGAAAATCTACAAAGAACATTTGTGCATTTTAGGCTGAGCAGGAGTCCTGGTGCTGCTGGACCGGATGGGACGCCACACTGAAGACCTTGGAGTCTTCTGTCTGTGGCTGGGACATCATCTGGGGGCGGGGGCCGCCTCTGTCCTCTGTCCACTGTCCACCACATCGTCCATCAGGAATGACCCAATCACCAGCTGCCATGCTCCTAAACTGTTTAAGAAGAAGCAGAAAATAATGATGAAGCAGAACTGTTTTCTGAACGGGGGGGCGAGGCGTCCCAAACACCAGCCAGAGGAGGACCAAGGTCCCCCCCCCTCCAGCTCCTGCAGGGACTCTGCTCAGACGGAGATCCGGTGTGATGTCATGAGTCAGATGTGGAGAACCGGGTTCTGCATCAGAACATCGGCCGTCTGGATGGAGACCTGAGGGACGAGCAGGGGGGGGGGGGGGGGGGGGGGGACTAAAACCAGGTCCAGGACCAACTAAGACCTGATCCAGTTCTCGTGAACGTTAACCCCTTCATGCCTGGTGCTGAAGTTTGTGACAAATCACTTCTGACCTTTGTTCATTTTATTTATTTTCATCCAGCTAATTTTCTGCGTCCTTCGTTTACTTTTATTCAGTCACATTTTTACGTTTAAAAAAAAATATGTAAAAAATATTCTTTATTCATTATTCATTCACACAATAATGTGTTAAAGCATTCACAATAATGCTTTAACACAATCAGCCTTCAGCCTTCCGCTTTTTCAGCCTAACGCTTTATCTTTTTCAGGATTTTCAGCCTAACGCTTTATCTTTTTCAGGCTATTCAGCCTAACGCTTTAACTTTTTCAGGCTATTCAGCCTAACGCTTTAACTTTTTCAGGCTTTTCAGCCTAACGCTTTATCTTTTTCAGGCTTTTCAGCCTAACGCTTTATCTTTTTCAGGCTTTTCAGCCTAACGCTTTATCTTTTTCAGGCTTTTCAGCCTAACGCTTTATCTTTTTCAGGCTTTTCAGCCTAACGCTTTATCTTTTTCAGGCTTTTCAGCCTAACGCTTTATCTTTTTCAGGCTTTTCAGCCTAACGCTTTATCTTTTTCAGGCTTTTCAGCCTAACGCTTTATCTTTTTCAGGATTTTCAGCCTAACGCTTTAACTTTTTCAGGCTTTTCAGCCTAACGCTTTATCTTTTTCAGGCTTTTCAGCCTAACGCTTTAACTTTTTCAGGCTTTTCAGCCTAACGCTTTATCTTTTTCAGGATTTTCAGCCTAACGCTTTATCTTTTTCAGGATTTTCAGCCTTACGCTTTAACTTTTTCAGGCTTTTCAGCCTAACGCTTTATCTTTTTCAGGATTTTCAGCCTTACGCTTTAACTTTTTCAGGCTTTTCAGCCTAACGCTTTAACTTTTTCAGGCTTTTCAGCCTAACGCTTTAACTTTTTCAGGCTTTTCAGCCTAACGCTTTATCTTTTTCAGGATTTTCAGCCTAACGCTTTATCTTTTTCAGGCTATTCAGCCTAACGCTTTATCTTTTTCAGGATTTTCAGCCTAACGCTTTAACTTTTTCAGGCTTTTCAGCCTAACGCTTTATCTTTTTCAGGATTTTCAGCCTTACGCTTTAACTTTTTCAGGCTTTTCAGCCTAACGCTTTATCTTTTTCAGGATTTTCAGCCTTACGCTTTAACTTTTTCAGGCTTTTCAGCCTAACGCTTTAACTTTTTCAGGCTTTTCAGCCTAACGCTTTAACTTTTTCAGGCTTTTCAGCCTAACGCTTTATCTTTTTCAGGATTTTCAGCCTAACGCTTTAACTTTTTCAGGCTTTTCAGCCTAACGCTTTATCTTTTTCAGGATTTTCAGCCTAACGCTTTATCTTTTTCAGGCTATTCAGCCTAACGCTTTATCTTTTTCAGGATTTTCAGCCTTACGCTTTATCTTTTTCAGGCTTTTCAGCCTAACGCTTTATCTTTTTCAGGCTTTTCAGCCTAACGCTTTATCTTTTTCAGGCTTTTCAGCCTAACGCTTTATCTTTTTCAGGCTTTTCAGCCTAACGCTTTATCTTTTTCAGGCTTTTCAGCCTAACGCTTTATCTTTTTCAGGCTTTTCAGCCTAACGCTTTATCTTTTTCAGGCTTTTCAGCCTAACGCTTTAACTTTTCAGGCTTTTCAGCCTAACGCTTTATCTTTTTCAGGCTTTTCAGCCTAACGCTTTAACTTTTTCAGGCTTTTCAGCCTAACGCTTTATCTTTTTCAGGATTTTCAGCCTAACGCTTTATCTTTTTCAGGATTTTCAGCCTTACGCTTTAACTTTTTCAGGCTTTTCAGCCTAACGCTTTATCTTTTTCAGGATTTTCAGCCTTACGCTTTAACTTTTTCAGGCTTTTCAGCCTAACGCTTTAACTTTTTCAGGCTTTTCAGCCTAACGCTTTATCTTTTTCAGGATTTTCAGCCTAACGCTTTAACTTTTTCAGGCTTTTCAGCCTAACGCTTTATCTTTTTCAGGATTTTCAGCCTAACGCTTTATCTTTTTCAGGCTATTCAGCCTAACGCTTTATCTTTTTCAGGATTTTTCAGCCTAACGCTTTAACTTTTTCAGGCTTTTCAGCCTAACGCTTTATCTTTTTCAGGATTTTCAGCCTTACGCTTTAACTTTTTCAGGCTTTTCAGCCTAACGCTTTATCTTTTTCAGGATTTTCAGCCTTACGCTTTAACTTTTTCAGGCTTTTCAGCCTAACGCTTTAACTTTTTCAGGCTTTTCAGCCTAACGCTTTAACTTTTTCAGGCTTTTCAGCCTAACGCTTTATCTTTTTTCAGGATTTTCAGCCTAACGCTTTAACTTTTTCAGGCTTTTCAGCCTAACGCTTTATCTTTTTCAGGATTTTCAGCCTAACGCTTTATCTTTTTCAGGCTATTCAGCCTAACGCTTTATCTTTTTCAGGATTTTCAGCCTTACGCTTTATCTTTTTCAGGCTTTTCAGCCTAACGCTTTATCTTTTTCAGGCTTTTCAGCCTAACGCTTTATCTTTTTCAGGCTTTTCAGCCTAACGCTTTATCTTTTTCAGGATTTTCAGCCTAACGCTTTAACTTTTTCAGGCTTTTCAGCCTAACGCTTTATCTTTTTCAGGATTTTCAGCCTAACGCTTTATCTTTTTCAGGATTTTCAGCCTTACGCTTTAACTTTTTCAGGCTTTTCAGCCTAACGCTTTATCTTTTTCAGGATTTTCAGCCTTACGCTTTAACTTTTTCAGGCTTTTCAGCCTAACGCTTTAACTTTTTCAGGCTTTTCAGCCTAACGCTTTAACTTTTTCAGGCTTTTCAGCCTAACGCTTTATCTTTTTCAGGATTTTCAGCCTAACGCTTTAACTTTTTCAGGCTTTTCAGCCTAACGCTTTATCTTTTTCAGGATTTTCAGCCTAACGCTTTATCTTTTTCAGGCTATTCAGCCTAACGCTTTATCTTTTTCAGGATTTTCAGCCTAACGCTTTAACTTTTTCAGGCTTTTCAGCCTAACGCTTTATCTTTTTCAGGATTTTCAGCCTAACGCTTTATCTTTTTCAGGATTTTCAGCCTTACGCTTTAACTTTTTTCAGGCTTTTCAGCCTAACGCTTTATCTTTTTTCAGGATTTTCAGCCTTACGCTTTAACTTTTTCAGGCTTTTCAGCCTAACGCTTTAACTTTTTCAGGCTTTTCAGCCTAACGCTTTAACTTTTTCCGCTTTTTCAGCCTTGTGCTTTAACTTTTTCAGGATTTTCAGGCTTTTCAGCCTAACGCTTTAACTTTTTCCGCTTTTTCAGCCTTCCGCTTTAACTTTTTCAGGATTTTCACCTTCTTCAGTCTTATGCTTTAACTTTTCCACCTTTTTCAGCCTATTAGCATTATAGTTCAGCATCTTCAGCATACACGCATTCACACATGCTGTTGCGGAGTAACAGCACTTTCTAGTCTTTATTAATTGTTATTAATTTATTTGATATTAAATTTAACTTTATCTAGTTCCATTATTTTACTTTTTTTGTTTTTGTTTTAGATTAAAAAAAGAATAATTTGTACGTCCATGATTTCGTTGTGAAGTCGCGTCGTCTTTTTGTTTTTCCTGGCAAACGTGATGACGTCATGCCGCAATCAGGAAGCGCTCCGAAGGCTAACCGTCCCATTTACCAACGGCTGAGCGTCCTCAGGAGTACAGCTTCATAAAACACAGGCTGAAAATCCTCAGGAGTTTATTTTGAAGGGCCAGTTCTGGACTTCCTGTTTGCCTTGCGCTCATCTGTGACGTCTTACAGCTGGTCCAGCTTTGCAGCTTCATCGGCTCTGTGTTCCTCTCCGTGGTGCATGCTGGGAGCTGTAGTTCCTCAGTCAGACCCAACGGGTTTATTTCAAAACAGGAGATAAACATTTAAAATAAATAAATCACAAATCAGAAAAATGAAACGTTTAAAGTAAAAACAATAAAATCAGTTTTGATTCTAAAAAGTTCGATAACGTTCAGCTTCTTCACTGGCCAATGATAGAAAACGGCCTGTAAATATGATCTAAAAATGAAAAGTTGTGTTTTTCTCTGACCATTAATTGCAAAAAATCAATGGGTATCAAAATTTTAACCCTTTAAATTCCACTTTGCATGCACGATGCACCAACTTCCAGAAACTGAAAATGGGGTTAAAATAAATGTGATGATTTTTTTTTTTTTTTCAGCAGGATTGTCAGAGACCTGGAGTATTTAAAAAAGGTATAAAAATGTTTTTTGTTGCATCTTTTCTTTTTGTGTTACAGTGTTTGTTTTTTAAAGTTACGTTCAGCTTCTTAAGGCCACAGACCGGCCAATTAATGGCCTGCAAATATTATGTAAAAATTAAAAGTTTAATTTTTTCATGGCTGTGATCACTGACTTCCGGCCGAACCATCAATAGCAAAAGATCAATGAGTATCTAAATTTTAACCCTTTAAGTTCCAGTTTTACACACAATGTTCCCACTGCCTAAAACTGAAAAGTGGGTTAAAATAAGTAAAAACTAGCCTGTAGGTGGCAGGTTATTATTAGGTATACAGAGCAGACCTAAGCATAGATTATAGCAACCACAATTAAAAAGCTCAATGAGAAGTTGTTTCAAGATAAAATGCATAAAATGTGGGAAAAATTCCAGTTTGAACTGGAATGGCAGCATTACAGAGAGGGAACTAAATTCCTGCAACAGACTGAGCTAAATAATTAGCATGTGATCTGACTGATCACAATGCTGGAAAACAAACACCAAAATTACAAATGTGAGACTCTTTCACGCTCAAATAACCTCACATGAAAGAAGAACAAAGATTGTTTCCTTCATTGGATGTTCAGCATTTCTGAGTGTTTGAAGGACTCTGATTGGCTGAAATAACATTGAAGTCTCTGGTTTCATCACTAAGATAAAAAGCGGGGGGGGGGCTCCTTCTGAGTAAATGGTCTGATGTCATGGAAAACAGTTCAAACTACATCATTGAAGTGTAGAGCAAGTGTGTGAGGAGAAAAATGTTCTCCTAAACATTTATTCTGGAATAACATTTGATTCTAGAAAGGTCCTTTTCAATGCAAGTCAATGTGGCACGGATTGGCTCTAAGGAGGAAATGAGGAGGATTTTAGTTAGAGACCTTAGAGAAAGAGTTACACCCCCATCTTCTAGAAGATCATGAGTCAGACCAGAATACACACCTGCACCAAGTTTATGCTGTTTGCATTAGTAGATAAAAGTAACATAAAAGGTCGTTGACCCCCCCTTCAGAAAGCTGGGGGAGCTATGAGGGTTAAAATAAATAAATTAATTAAAAATGTTTTTTCTGAATTTCAGAGAAAAGTGTTTATTTATTTATTTTGTGATGCAAAAATCTGATAAATGGAACATGATGGTGAAAGCATGAGAACAGGCAGCTGTAAAGTTTAAAAGCTTTAATGACATCGCACATTTCTGTCTACAGGTGCAGGTTCATACATGAGGAAAGCTTTATGATGGAGTTTAAATATTCAGCTTCATCGTCGTCTTCGTCATTCCGTTCTGATTGTGCAGTAAAGATGGCGGTAACTTCCATACATGTCGCTACCATAGATATACAGTGACGCGGAGCAAGACGAGTATCAAAGAGCAGAAAATCAGCGAGCAGGCAGCTTCCGTCCGGTCACGTGTGGAGTGTCGGCGCCCCGCCGCCTCCAGCCGGGCCGACGGAACCCAGGAGAACCCGCAAGGTTCTGGTGAGATAGATGTAGCATGCAGGTGGACGTTTATACACGCGGACCTCTGCAGAGGACACGGACAGCTGAGAACGCAAAAAGCACTGTTGGTCCAATTTCTCTGTGGCAGAACCGGCCCAGACCGGTTCTGTGACGTCACAGAGCCGGCCCAGACCGGTTCTCCTGACGTCACAGAGCCGGCCCAGACCGGTTCTCCTGACGTCACAGACCCGCCCGAGACCGGTTCTCCTGACGTCACAGAACCGGCCCAGACCGGTTCTCCTGACGCCACAGAACCGGCCGAGACCGGTTCTCCTGACGTCACAGACCCATCCAAGATCGGTTCTCCTGACGCCACAGAACCGGCTGAGACCGGTTCTCCTGACGTCACAGAACCGGCCAAGACCGGTTCTCCTGACGTCACAGACCCGTTCCAGACCGGTTCTCCTGACGCCACAGGACCGCCCGAGACCGGTTCTCCTGACATCACAGACCCGGCCCAGACCGGTTCTCCTGACGCCACAGAACCGCCCGAGACCGGTTCTCCTGACATCACAGACCCGCCCAGACCGGTTCTCCTGACATCACAGACCCGCCCAGACCGGTTCTCCTAACGTCACAGACCCGCCCAAGACCGGTTCTCCTGACGTCAAAGAACCGGCCAAGACCGGTTCTCCTGACGCCACAGACCCGCCCAAGACCGGTTCTCCTGACGTCAAAGAACCGGCCAAGACCGGTTCTCCTGACGCCACAGACCCGCCCAAGACCGGTTCTCCTGACGTCACAGAACCGGCCCAGACCAGTTCTCCTGACGTCACAGAACCGGCCCAGACCGGTTCTCCTAACGTCACAGACCCGCCCGAGACCGGTTCTCCTGACATCACAGAACCGGCCCAGACCGGTTCTCCTGACGTCA
Organism: Atherinomorus stipes; assembly: GCA_023101725.1. Classification (NCBI taxonomy): domain Eukaryota; kingdom Metazoa; phylum Chordata; class Actinopteri; order Atheriniformes; family Atherinidae; genus Atherinomorus; species Atherinomorus stipes. Next base: position 26,675 of record JALJCO010005439.1, on the reverse strand, counting down.
CAGAACCGTCCAAGACCGGTTCTCCTGACGCCACAGAACCGGCCCGGACCGGTTCTCCTGACGTCACAGAACCGGTCCGGACCGGTTCTCCTGACGCCACAGAACCGGTCCGGACCGGTTCTCCTGACGTCACAGACCCAGCCAAGACCGGTTCTCCTGACGCCTCAGAACCAGCCCAAGACCGGTTCTCCTGACATCACAGAGCCGCCCGAGACCGGTTCTCCTGACGCCACAGGACCGCCCAAGACCGGTTCTCCTGACATCACAGAGCCGCCCGAGACCGGTTCTCCTGACGTCACAGGACCGCCCAAGACCGGTTCTCCTGACATCACAGAGCCGCCCGAGACCGGTTCTCCTGACGCCACAGACCCGCCCAAGACCGGTTCTCCTGACATCACAGAGCCGCCCGAGACCGGTTCTCCTGACATCACAGAGCCGCCCGAGACCGGTTCTCCTGACATCACAGAGCCGCCCGAGACCGGTTCTCCTGACGTCACAGGACCGCCCAAGACCGGTTCTCCTGACATCACAGAGCCGCCCGAGACCGGTTCTCCTGACGTCACAGACCCAGCCAAGACCGGTTCTCCTGACGCCTCAGAACCGCTCCAGACCGGTTCTCCTGACATCACAGAGCCGCCCGAGACCGGTTCTCCTGACGCCACAGGACCGCCCAAGACCGGTTCTCCTGACGTCACAGAACCGCCCAAGACCGGTTCTCCTGACGTTTCACAGAACCGCCCAAGACCGGTTCTCCTGACGTCACAGACCCGGCCGAGACCGGTTCTCCTGACGTCACAGAACCGGCCCAGACTGGTTCTCCTGACGTCACAGACCCGGTCTCGCCCGGTTCTGTGACGTTTCACAGAACCCATAAACAAAAGTAGAAAAACAACAGAAAAGATTAAGATAAACAAAAACAAAAACAAAGTGGTTCCCTGCTGATGTCATCGACCAATCAGCAAGCAAATAGACCAATTAGTGAACGGCAGAGCGGCGCAGGTTGATGACATCACAGAGTGACCTGAGCGACGTCCTGTCGACCACACAAACAAACAAACAAACAAACAAACAAAAACTGTGAATCAACGATCCAACGGGAACTTTGGTGAAATGTTTGGCTCCACTTTCTCAGCTGTCTGCTATTGGCTGTTCTCTGATGACATCACTGATTTGACGTCCAATCAGAAGTTTGTTTCTTTAGAATACAGTTTGTTAAAAACAGGAAGTTCCCAGCTGACCTTAAACACAACACGACTGTTAACCCTTTTTAAATCATTCCAAAGCAGATGATTGGATCAAAAGGGATGATGTCACCAATTCATCATCCAATCAGAGATTTGGATGTTTGGAACCCGCAAACACCAACTTTCAAAGGTTGGTTCAGATCTGGCCTGGGACCAGATCCAGATCCGGGTCCAGAACCGGGTCCGGCTCAGGTCTGTAGCAGCAGACTGAGAAACTGGAGACGGGCCTCATGCAGGTTCTGTGAGGTGGACCATGAGGCCGGACGGGAGGCGGCGCTCTGAAGCAGATTCCAGTTCGGCAGATTCAGGTTCAGGGTTCCTGCGTCGGAGCGCCGTCTCCGGTTTCACCAAAGCTCCGCCCACTTTTTCTTCTTCTACTGCTTCTTCTTGCTGAACAGGCTGAAGCGCTTCTCCTTGTCCTTGTCCCTCTTCCCGGGACTGGACTCGGTCGGGAGCGAGACGGAGGCCGGCAGCGTCTGAGCGCGCCCGGACGCCGGCGTGCCGGGGTTGGAGCCCTGGACGTCGGGCCGGTCGGCGGCGTTCAGGATGGCCTGGATCCAGGTGCTCATCTCTTCCTGGAGAGAACAACACGGGTCAGAACCTCAGACCGGGCCACAACCAGAGAACTGGACTCTGGTTTCTGGATTTATTTATGTGATCCAGGGCTCGTTTGAACCTCACACATGTGCTCTATTATCTAGAACGACTATTTCACATGCCTTTATTTTTCACCGGTCCCCAGATTAAACTGAACTAGATTAAACCTAAACCAGATTAAACTTAACTAGATTAAACCTAAACCAGATAAACCTAAACCAGATTAAACTTAACTAGATTAAACCTAAACCAGATAAAACTAAACCAGATTAAACTTAACTAGATTAAACCTAAACAGGATTAAACTACATCAGATTAAACCTAAACCAGATTAAACTAAATCAGATTAAACATAAACCGAACCAGATTAAACTATCACAAATTTAACTTAACCAGATTAAACTGAACTAGATTAAACCTAAACCAAAATAAACTAAATCAGATTAAACATAAACCAGATTAAACTAAACTAGATTAAACTATCACAATTAAACTAAACTAGATTAAACTAAACCATTTTAAGTTCAAAGCAGATTAAACTAAATAAGATTAAACCTAAACTAGATTAAACTAAATCAGATTAAACCAGTGGTTCTTAAACTTATTTTGCAGGGCCCCCCTTTCATTGGAAATAATAATGTCAAGCCCCCCATCCCTCGACCGCTACCACATGTACCCAAACATTTACCATGAAATACATGAAAAAATGCACTGCATTTGAGGTGGGGGGGCTATTGAGTCATCATAATTTTTTTATTATTACTTTAAAGAATATGCCCATTTTTTGTTAGAAATACAAAAAATAGGCCTGGCTGGGCCCCCCAGTTTGAGAACCACTGGATTAAACTAAACTGCAGATTAAACTGCATCAGATTAAACCTTAACCAGATTAAACTAAATCAGATTAAACATAAACCAGATTAAACATGAACCAGATTAAACTAAACCAGATTAAACCTAAACAAGTATAACCCTAACCAGAATAAATTAAATTAAGTAATATATTCAGAGCCCTGTCAACACAACCAGAACCGGGCTGCTGGACCAGAACCGTACTTACTTCATCTTTGGCTTGGAACAGGAACTCGTTTCCATCTGCGATTCTGAAACAGAGAAGAAGAAGATGGTGAACAGGAGGTCTGGTTCCTGGGTTCTGACCCGGGACCAGCTCCGGTTCTATTATGATGCTGACAGTGACAGTGGGGTTTAGCATCCCAGCGTTTCCGTGGCAACCTCTACCTGAGCTTGAAGACGTGTTTCTTCTTCTTGTAGTCGGCGGCGACGTCGCAGGCGGCATCCTTCAGGCTGACGGGGGGCTCGTTGTGGTACGCGACCCCCTGACCCGCCGCCTTGCTGTCCTTGTAGAAACCCATCTCCTGGTTGGTGATGACGCAGTACACGTTGTGCCACGACCTGCCAATCAGAGCGCAGCAGGGTCAGGTGAGGCGGTGACAGGGCGTGGCGAAGGGGGGCGGGGTCTCACCTGTTGGAGGCCTTCTTGTTGTGGCCCTCCCACTCGTGCTTGCGGTGCAGGAACCCGTCCAGCTGCGAGCTCGGGTCCTGGTTCTTGGAGGGTAGCGTGGACGACTGGCTGCTTTTACTCTTGCGGCCGGACGTCGGCGAGGGGGCGGGGCTTGGCTCCCTGGAGCTGCGTTCAGCGATGCCGTTCACCAGGTCGCCGCCTTCCCCCACGTCCTGCACAGAACCCAGATCTGGGTCAGACCCACCGGACAGAACCACCTCCAGAACCCAGATCTGGGTCAGACCCACCGGACAGAACCACCTCCAGAACCCAGATCTGGGTCAGACCCAACGGACAGAACCACCTCCAGAACCCAGATCTGGGTCAGACCCAACGGACAGAACCACCTCCAGAACCCAGATCTGGGTCAGACCCACCGGACAGAACCACCTCCAGAACCCAGATCTGGGTCAGACCCACCAGACAGAACCACCTCCAGAACCAGACCAGAAAACTACAGAGCTGCCGCCACGTTTCCATGGAAACCAGCGTCTCATCAGGACCGGAGTCCGGAGAAGAAGGATGAAGAACCAGAACCCACCAAAAGAGAACCTCAAACGTTCCTCAATCATTTGTTTACAAAATATATGAAATATATGAAAGCACTACAGTTAAACTTCGTCAGCATCACAGATCAGAATCTTCAGCCTAACAGCATATTATATTATATTATATTATATTATATTATATTATATCGTATCATATATTATATTATTATAATAATCCTGCTCCTCTGTCTTCATTGGTCATTGGTTGTGTGATTACACGCAGCCCCACTTGCTTGTTGGCGTTGCCATGACTACAGAGACATTCTTTGCCTGCTGAATCATCCAGAAACACGAAAGATGTCTGATGTTATTGGTCGATATCCGCATAAAAATGTGATATCAGAAATTTTGGCATCAATTTTTTCAGGCCGATAATTTTACGAACAACATCTCACGAGAACTTGTTCTGTCAGTTGTATCTCAAAATATGAGAGATGCAACCTTACAGTTGTCTGTAAAGATCTGTATCCGTCAATATCGAATATCGGAAATTAAGAGTTAGACAATATCAGCATATTAGATATTGGTAAAAAAAGCCGATATAAAACATCTTAAGGAACACGAAGTCGAGCTCTCATTTGATTGATAGCTCGGTACAGGGCTGAAACTCTGGCTTCTTGAGCCAAATCCTGGACAGCCGTCAGCACATATCTAGAACCGTTAGAACCAGAACGGAGAGAGGAACACAACCACATGTCTCATATTACCCTTGTGTGACAGATATTTAAATGGCAGCAGGTTAAAAACACTCGACTAGTTATCAAATTGGCTGAGAGGTTCAGGTGCTCTGGAGGCGTTTAGCTGAAATTCTGTTGGTCGCAGCTGTTTGGAGTTACGCTGGCTGCAGGAGATGTTTCCCTACACGCGTACGTGTCGTACGTGTCATACATGCGAGAGTAAGAAGAGTTTTTCCTGTCATGTTAACAGTTGAAAGATCAGGAGACTCGGCCGTGGGAAGGTCTGTCAGAAAGGCTCTAAAACAGGACCGAGTTCAAACGTGATGAATGGAGTTTAATGGGAGCGGACGCAGACTTTGTTGCACTCGGACGGCGGAAGCGCGGAACGTGAGCGCGTCAGCTGATCGGCGGCAGCAGCAGCTGGAAGCCCGAAGATTTTCCTTCAATTTGATGTTATTTATTATTGTATTTAACCTTTATTTAACCCAACAAACACATTAAGAGCAAGATTCTTCTTCACAATGCCGGCCCGGCAGGTTCCATCAGGCACCTGTAAATGTGTGGTTTATTCATTAAGGAGGAGGAGGAGGAGGAGGAGGAGGAGGAGTACTGACCGGGGGAGAGTCTTGGTCGGAGGGGAGTCCATTCTGCGTGACGGCGCTGCAGACACACACACACACATACGGTAAATCCCTGCTCTCTGATTGGCTGGCTGACGCAAGCTTCCGGAACTTCACCTCTGCTGCTGCACCTCCTCCTGCTGGACGGCGGGCTCCGGAGACGGCGGCCTCCTTCTCCGCTCCTCCTCCTCCTGCTGCCTCCTCACCTCCAGCAGCTCCAGCTGGAAGACAGAGCATCATCATCATCATCATCATCCTCCTCGTCCCCCCACCGTCCCCCCGCCTCCCTCCCCACCTCACCGTGGTCAGCCTCTCCAGGGCGGAGAAGCGCTCCTCCCAGGTGGCGGCCGACTTCTCGAAGGCCTCGTGGCGCTTGATGAGCTTCTCCACCTCGTCCACACTCTGTCCCATGTCCCTGCTGGACAGGTAGGGCTCCTGTCCCAGCAGCCAGGCCTCCGCCACGCCCGCGTCCCGCGAGAACTGGTGCACCTCCAGGACTGAGGAGGAGGAGGAGGAAGGTTAGGGGGCGGAGACTCAGACACGGAAAGCAGGGACTGAGACTTACTGAGACGGAGCCACTCCCATCTGTCCTCCCACTTGTCAATCATGTCCTTCCTCTTGTCCGTCAACTGCAGCAGCTTCTCCTTGATCTGCAGGACGGAGACGTTAGCAGGACACGTCCACACCTGTCCCCAACATGTCCACACCTATCCACCACATTTCCCACATGTCCCCCAATGTCCTCAACATGTCCACACATGTCCTTATCTGACCCCCACGTGTCCACACGACCCCACATGTCCCCCACGTCCTCAGCTGACCCCCACATGTCCCTCTACATGTCCCCACACGTCCGCCACATGTCCACACCTGTACTCATCTGTCCACATCTTTCCTCCCTCTGTCCTTATCTGTCTATACTTGTGTTTACCTGTCCTCACTGCTCGTGTCCCCGTCCCCACCGTCCCCCCCTTCACCCCCGTCCCCGTCTCACCTCCTCAGCAGCGTAGTGCTTCCGGGCCAGCAGGTTCTTCCCGAGCTCGATGCAGGAGGTGAAGCTGTCGTTTCGGGCGTCGATCTCGGCCTTGATGCCCTGGTGGTTGTTCATCAGCAGCTCCACAGAGGACACGTCTCTGAAAGACATACGTGGCCGTCAGCTTGTTTCTGCGCTGCTGCTCCGCGGCCGCTGCACTTTCCGGTCCTACCTGGGCTTCTCCTGGGCCTCGATAAGCCGGATCACGTCCTCCATCCAGAGCATGAGGTCCCGGACCAAGCTGAAGAAGCGGAACTTGTCCCCGGTGTCCATCAGGCGGAGCCGGCGTCCGTCGCAGGACTCCAGGAGGCTCCTCCAGGCCTCCAGGACCTCGTTCTCCCGCCGCTGGATGTCGTCCGCTTTGTCCCCGGCGTACGCCGACTGCAGGCGGACGCGTCCTCCTGCAGCTGCCGGACCTGCGGGTCCACCCGGAGATTGGGTCAGAGACGTTTACAGGGGTATGCCACCCGGGCCGAGTCGGTCCTGCTTGGCTGGGTCCAACTCATCCCGGTCCAGTTTGGTCAGGTTCGGACCAGGCCGAGCAGGGCCGACTTGTCTTAGTCATCCGACCCGTCCAGCCCGACCCGGCCCGGTCCGACCCGGTCCGGTCCGACCCGACCCGGTCCGACCCGGCCCGGTCTGACCAGGCCCGGTCTGACCCGACCCGGTCCGACCCGACCCGGTCCGACCCGACCCGACCCGACCCGACCCGGCCCGGTCTGACCAGGCCCGGTCTGACCCGACCTAGTCCGACCCGGCGCGGTCCGACCCGGCCCGGTCCGACCCGACCCGGTCCGACCCGGCGCGGTCCGACCCGGCCCGGTCCGACCCGGCCCGGTCTGACCCGGCCGGTCTGTTGACCTGGTCGACCCGACCCTAGTCCGACCCGGCCGGTCCGACCCGACCCGGTCTGACCTCGACCCAGTCGACCCGGCCCGGTCTGGCCCGGCCGGTCCGGCCAACCAATCTAACCCGACCTAGTCCGACCCGGCCCGGTCTGACCCGGCCTAGTCCGACCCGACCTAGTCCGACCCGGCCCGGTCTGACCCGGCCCGGTCTGACCCGACCCGGTCCGACCAGGCCCGGTCTGACCCGACCTAGTCCGACCCGACCCGGTCTGACCAGGCCCGGTCTGACCCGACCTAGTCCGACCCGACCCGGTCTGACCCGACCCGGTCTGACCAGGCCCGGTCTGACCCGACCTAGTCCGACCCGGCCCGGTCCGACCCGACCCGGTCTGACCCGACCTAGTCCGACCCGGCCCGGTCTGACCCGGCCCGGTCCGACCCGACCCGGTCTGACCCGACCTAGTCCGACCCGGCCCGGTCTGACCCGGCCCGGTCCGACCCGGCCCGGTCTGACCCGACCCGGTCCGACCCGGTCCGGTCCGACCCGGCCCCACTCACCTGCGTGCCCAGCGCCTGGACGTCGTGCTGGAAGCTGCTGTGCAGCCTCTGCAGCGCCTCCACCGTGTTCTGGTCGCGCCCCAGGTCCTCCGGCAGCATCTTCTGCTTGTCGGCGATGCGGACCAGGATCTCCTTGGCGTCGTGGTAGAACTTGTGCAGCTCGAAGGAGGCGGCGAGGGATCTGGGTTCTGGTGTCGATGAGCTCCAGCAGGTCGGCCCAGGCCTCGTTCAGCCCGTCCTTCCACTCTGCCACCGTGGCGGCGTCGCCGTGGCCCGCGTTGATCAGCTCGTCCGCCAGCCGGTTCACCGCATCCACGCGCTCCTGCCCGATGGTCCCGGTGTCCCGCGCAAACTCCCGGAACCGCTCCTGCAGCATCTGGACACGGGTCAGAGCACCAGGTTCTGGATCAGGTTCTGTATGGACCTGGATCTGGTTCTTTGATTTGTTTAGGATCTGATTCTGGATCTGGATACAGTTCTGGTTGTGTATCTCACTCTGGTTTCTGGTTCTGGATCTGAGTCTGTATCTGGTTCACTGTGGTTCTAGACTTGGTTCTGTATCTAAATCTAGTTCTGGTTTCTGGCTCTGGATCTGTATCTGGACCAGGGTCTCAATCTAGTTCTGTGTCTGGTTCTGATTCTGCATCTGATGCTGGACCTGAATATGGTTTCTGGTTCTGGTTCTGGATCTGGTTCTGGACCTGGATACGTTTTTTAGCTCTGGTTCTGGGTCAAAAAAGTCTTTCTGGTTCTGGATCTGGTCCTACCTACATTAATGTCTCAGCGCTATGCTGAATCATCATCACTCACATGATGTCATCATCAGATCAAATGATGTCATCATCACTCACAACGTCTTCATCAGATCAAATGATGTCATCATCAGATCAAATGATGTCATTGTCAGATCACATGATGTCATCATCAGATCAAATGATATCATCAGATCACATGATGTCATCATTAATCATGACGTCGATATCAGGTCACATGATGTCATCGTCAGATCACATGATGTCATCCTCAGATCACATGATGTCGCGGGACATGCTGTGACATCACTGCGGCGCCGTACCGTGACGTGTTCATAGTCCTGACCCAGTTCGTGCGAGCCAGCAACCACCTCCCGCTCGGCGATCCACTGCTCCAGGTCGTCGACCTCCCGGTTGAGCTGGAAGAGGCGGAGCCTCTCGTCCAGCTTGCCCCGCCTCTCCTCTGATAGGTCCTTCAGGCCGGCGTACAGCTTGTCCACCTGAGACTGCCGCATGCTGATTCGCTCGCTGACACACACACGCATCATCGGTTACATCACACATCGGCTACATCATATGTCAGTTACATCACGTCTCCGTCGGCTAGGGTGGCGTCTCACCTCTCCGGGTGTCCGTCCGCCACCAGTCCTCTGCTTGTCTTGGACAGCTGATGGACGGTCTCGGCGTAGTCTTCCACCGCCTGCTCCATGATCTGGTGCTTCTTCAGCATGGTGACAGCGCTCTGCTCGTCCTGATGAATGACAACGCCGTTCAGCAACAATCTGGTTCTAGCTCCGCCTCCCAGACCTGGGGGCGGAGCTAGGACTGAATCTGATGCAGGTTTGGTTCAAGTCCCGCCTCCTAGACCTAGGGGCGGAGCTAGGACTGAATCTGATGCAGGTTTGGTTCTAGCTCCGCTTCCAAGACCCGGGGGCGGAGCTAGGACTGAATCTGATGCAGGTTTGGTTCTAGCCCCGCCTCCCCTTCCCAGACATGGGAGCGGAGCCAGAACTGAATCTGATGCAGTTTTGGTTCTAGCTCCGCTTCCAAGACCCGGGGGTGGAGCTAGGACTGAATCTGATGCAGGTTTGGTTCAAGTCCCGCCTCCTAGACCTGGGGGCGGAGCTAGGACTGAATCTGATGCAGTTTTGGTTCTAGCTCCGCTTCCAAGACCCGGGGGCGGAGCTAGGACTGAATCTGATGCAGGTTTGGTTCTAGCTCCGCTTCCAAGACCCGGGGGTGGAGCTAGGACTGAATCTGATGCACGTTTGGTTCAAGTCCCGCCTCCTAGATCTGGGGGCGGAGCTAGGACTGAATCTGATGCAGGTTTGGTTCAAGTCCCGCCTCCTAGACCTGGGGGCGGAGCTTGGACTGAATCTGATGCAGTTTTGGTTCTAGCTCCGCTTCCAAGACCTGGGGGTGGAGCTAGGACTGAATCTGATGCAGGTTTGGTTCAAGTCCCGCCTCCTAGACCTGGGGGCGGAGCTAGGACTGAATCTGATGCAGGTTTGGTTCAAGTCCCGCCTCCTAGACCTGGGGGCGGAGCTAGGACTGAATCTGATGCAGGTTTGGTTCTAGCTCCGCTTCCAAGACCTGGGGGTGGAGCTAGGACTGAATCTGATGCAGGTTTGGTTCAAGTCCCGCCTCCTAGATCTGGGGGCGGAGCTAGAACTAAATCTGATGCAGTTTTGGTTCAAGTCCAGCCTCTCAGACCTTGGGACGGAGCTAGAACTGAATCTGATGCAGTTTTGGTTCTAGCCCCGCCTCCCAGACCTGGGGGCGGAGCTACCCACGTGACCCACCTTGGCCTTCTCCTCGGACATCATGTAGAGCTCTTGCTCGCTCATCCAGGCCTCGGCCTCGGCGGCATCAAAGTAGTACTGCTGGGCCTTGTGGGCCTCCTGCAGCCGGGTGTGGCGGCGCTCCACCTCCTCCATCAGCTGCTGCCACAGCTGCTGCAGCTCCGCCAGCCGCCGCCGGATCACGTCGCCGTGGGACGACTCGTCCTGGAGGAGGTTCTGGCTGCGCTCCAGGATGTCGTCGATGCGGGGCTGGTGGCCCTGGATCTCCTTCTGCAACGTCTGAGACCCAAACCAGCACCGTCAGGACCACCTCCACCCTCACACCTCCACCCTGACTTTTCCACTCTGATCTGTCCACTCTAATATATATCCACCTTGATGCCTCCACCCTCTGATTCCTCCACCCTCTGACCTCTCCACCCTCTGTTTCCTCCACCCTCTGACCTCTCCACCCTCTGTTTCCTCCACCCTCTGACCTCTCCACCCTCTGACCTCTCCACCCTCTGTTTCCTCCACCCTCTGACCTCTCCACCCTCTGTTTCCTCCACCCTCTGACCTCTCCACCCTCTGTTTCCTCCACCCTCTGACCTCTCCACCCTCTGTTTCCTCCACCCTCTGACCTCTCCACCCTCTGATATCTCCACCCTCTGACCTCTCCACCCTGTGATTCCTCCACCCTGTGATTCCTCAACCCTCTGACCTCTCCACCCTCTGACCTCTCCACCCTCTAAACCTCTCCACCCTCTGATATCTCCACCCTCTGACCTCTTCACCCTCTAAACCTCTCCACCCTCTGATATCTCCACCCTCTGACCTCTTCACCCTCTAAACCTCTCCACCCTCTGATTCCTCCACCCTCTGACCTCTCCAACCTCTGATTCCTCCACCCTCTGACCTCTCCACCCTCTAAACCTCTCCACCCTCTGATTCCTCCACCCTCTGACCTCTCCAACCTCTGATTCCTCCACCCTCTGACCTCTCCACCCTCTAAACCTCTCCACCCTCTGACCTCTCCACCCTCTGATTCCTCCACCCTCTGACCTCTCCACCCTCTGTTTCCTCTACCCTCTGACCTCTCCACCCTCTGACCTCTCCACCCTCTAAACCTCTCCACCCTCTGACCTCTCCACCCTCGCATATCTCCATCTGTGAAACCCCACCTGGTTCTTCTTGATGAGCAGCTGGACCGTCTGCAGGTTGTTCCCGTGATCGGTGGACGTGGCCACCGGCATCCTCTCCTGAGCCCACAGCTGCAAGACAGAACCAGAACCTCCGTCAGCTCTAGAACCTCCGTCAGCTCCAGAACCTCCGTCAGCTCCAGAACCTCTGTCAGAACCAAAAACCTCCGTCAGCTTCAGTTCTACGTACGATCTCGTCCTCCACGTCGCGGTTGAACTGGTGAACTTCTCTGGACGCCACCAGACAGTTCCGCCGCCGTCGCAGCGGATCCAGCAGCTCCTGGAACTTCTTCTCCACCACCTGCCTCCGCCCGTCCACCTCGTCCGTGTCCTTCACCTCCTGGCCGAGGGCCTTCACCTGGCTCTGCAGCTCCACCACCTCCCTCTGCCGCACCTCCACCTGGCTCTCCAGCATCTGGAGGAGAGGGACAGTCAGACCCGCCGCCGCAGCTACGTACGCGGCGGCTGTCGCCATGGAAACCGGAGGAGCGCACCTGCTGCTTCTTGAGCAGGATGTTGACGGACGTCAGGTCCTTGCCGTAGTCGTCGGACTGGATCTGGCCCTCCAGGCCGGCCAGCCACTTGTCCAGGTCGGCGCAGCTCTGCGTGAACAGCTCGGCCTTGTTGGCGTCGAACAGACACTGAGCTTTGGTCTGCGTGGTGGACTCCAGCTGCTCCCACATGCCGCGCAGCTCCGCCAGCTTCTCCGTCACCACCGCCTCCGTCTCCGGCTTCTCCGCCACCAGCAGCGTGCCGTCCTGGAGTCGGAGAGAGGCGTGAACACCGAGCAGAGCGGCTGTCTGAGGCCGTTTCTCAATACCAAGTACGCCAAGAACGTACGTCTGTACTCGCTAGTGTGGACTTGTGGGAAGTACAGACTTCTGAGGACCAAGATTATAATAGTTTTGATTTTTAATTAGTTTTTATTAAGTTTTCACTTTTTTTCAATTCAGCTAGTTTAAGTTAGTTTTCTGAGCAGGTTTGTTAGTTTTTATTTGTTTTTGTTTTTTGCAAAATGCTTATTTTTAGTTTAGTTTTGTTAGTTTCAGTCTCAGAGGGAAGTCTGGGCTTCCTGCTTAGGCAGCTGCCCCCACGACCCGATCCCGGATAAGCGGAAGAAGACGGTGCGGTCTTAGTTCTAGTCTTTTTTTAAAAAAAATAAATTATAGGTGTTTGTCTGGTGCGACATTCAAAATCATCAGAAAGTCACTCAGAGTAAAACCAGTAGTGCAAAGTAAACAGATTAAATAGAAATAGATTTCATATCAACCCAAAAGGCTGATGTAGTAAATAAATTCACAAAAAACTAAAACTAAGGATGTTTTTGCCATCATTTTAATTAATTTTAATTAGTTTTGTAAAGACACAACACAGTTTCAGTTAGTTATCGTTTTTTTTTATTTCAGTTAATGAAAAGGTTTTTTTCAATTTTAGATTTCATTTTTTCGTTAGTTTTAGTTAACTATGATAACCGCGCTGAGGCTGGAAAGACGCAAGTACACTCGTGCATTTGGAACAGAAACATACTTGATTACGTCAAAGACGTTGCTGAAGTTATGTCATAACAGTTAGTAGCAACAGTCCTGCTTGAATGTGGCAGTAAAATCCAGCTAATCTGCACAACTGTCTTACTGTTAGCTACTGTTAGCTACCGTAGGCTACTGTTAGCTACCGTTAGCTGCTGTTAGCTACCGTAAGCTACTGTTAGCTACCGTTAGCTGCTGTTAGCTACCGTAAGCTACTGTTAGCTACCGTAAGCTACTGTTAGCTACTGTTAGCTGCTGTTAGCTACTGTTAGCTACCGTAGGCTACTGTTAGCTACCGTTAGCTGCTGTTAGCTACCGTAAGCTACTGTTAGCTACCGTAAGCTACTGTTAGCTACCGTAAGCTACTGTTAGCTACTGTTAGCTACCGTAGGCTACTGTTAGCTACCGTAGGCTACTGTAAGCTACCGTTAGCTGCTGTTAGCTACCGTAAGCTACTGTTAGCTACCGTAAGCTACTGTTAGCTACCGTAAGCTACTGTTAGCTACTGTTAGCTACCGTAGGCTACTGTTAGCTACCGTTAGCTGCTGTTAGCTACCGTAAGCTACTGTTAGCTGTTCAGCCCTGTTTTATGAACCCGCAAAAGTCACTTTTAATAACTTTAATAACTTTTAAACTTCATCAAACCACCAAGAAGTTGAAGTGAAACAACTCTTGAAGAAAAATTATATAAAACCAACGTTACGTAAAATAAAAACTATTTTAAGCATTTAAAGCTATAACTGTTCTCCTCCGCCATTGTTGCGTCACAATGCATTATGGGATATACGGGTGCCTGAAGTCCACAAAAGTCACCTCCTATGCAGACTCGGAAAAGTGGGTGGAGCCAGTACACATCGGGAATGTGGAGCGTACTTGTCATGATGCGTTTTTTGAATTGGAAGTATTTGGACCTGAACTGATGACGTTTCAAAAGTACACAAGAACTGACAAGTTCAAGAATCACGATACTGCAGGAACCTTCTGGAGTTCCTAGAACCTTTTCAGGAACCGGGACGTTTTTTGTGCATTCGGACACATAGGAACCAGGAACCTCGGCCCTCAGTTCCTAGAACCTTTTTGGTTCCTGCTCCGAGGCAAGTCTTTTCGGGGGTTCCATAGGAGCTGAAATACGTAGATGTTTGGTAGAACTGCTAAGCCCCGCCCCTTGCGTGATCTCCGCTTCTTCCGCCCCGCCATATTTAAAAGTCCCACAGCTGTTTACCTGTTTACCGAGATCGTAATAACAACAAGAACTATTCCAACAGGGGCGTACCAATTCATGATTAAATCCATCATAATGGAACACGTCCCCAATCCAGAACTATTCTGAAATGTCCAAAAGCGATTATTTTATACTAATTTATGACCAAATACTGCTGAAAGTGTGGCAGTAGAACCTGCAACTGCCACCGGGACACTTTAGTGGACGGTCCAGGCGTACTTCAACGGGAGGTAAACAAGACATTAGCAGGGCAGCTTTCCAACGGGGGGGGGGGCTGCTTCGTTACGTGATACAAATGACCGTGATGATGGAAAGAGATGAGACACCTCAGTATTGTATCAGATGATCTGGGGCATAAATTTGGTGATATAGGCACTGCATTAGGGAAACACTGCATGCAGAAGCGCTGCAAATTCCTCATCGACAACGACCCTCTTTCTTTCCATATCGGTACGTGAGCGGTCCTGCTTCTCTGCTGTTCTACACCAGCAGAGGTTTCATGATACTCACGATATACGTGCTGATCCAACAGCTGCATCCCAACACTTGTCCTTTTTGCTGTTGTCCTATAACACGTGCTGGGGTCACACAACTCCCTGTACTTTTCCACGGTTAGCTTCATGTCGTCCATCTTCAGAGATTACCTGCTTCTCTCTGCCTGGCTGACAAATTCGCCGCGTCTGGCACAGAAAATAGAACAGAATCCGAAATGATCGCTCCACGGCGCACGTGAAGCGCCCGATGTGGTCCAACCCGTCAGGTCACATGGGCGCCAGAATGAAGCTGCTGCGCTTCGGCGTCCCCTGTGTCCCGTGTGTCCCATGTGTCCCATGTGTCCCGTGTGTCCCATGTGTCCGGTGTGTCCCATGTGTCCGGTGTGTCCCATGTGTCCCGTGTGTCCCATGTGTCCCGTGTGTCCCCTGTGTCCCATGTGTCCCCTGTGTCCCATGTGTCCCATGTGTCCCATGTGTCCGGTGTGTCCCATGTGTCCGGTGTGTCCCATGTGTCCGGTGTGTCCCATGTGTCCCGTGTGTCCCCTGTGTCCCATGTGTCCCCTGTGTCCCATGTGTCCCATGTGTCCCATGTGTCCGGTGTGTCCCATGTGTCCGGTGTGTCCCATGTGTCCCGTGTGTCCCATGTGTCCCGTGTGTCCCCTGTGTCCCATGTGTCCCCTGTGTCCCATGTGTCCCGTGTGTCCTATGTGTCCCATGTGTCCCGTGTGTCCTATGTGTCCCGTGTGTCCCGTGTGTCCTATGTGTCCCGTGTGTCCCGTGTGTCCCATGTGTCCCGTGTGTCCTATGTGTCCCGTGTGTCCCGTGTGTCCTATGTGTCCCGTGTGTCCCGTGTGTCCCATGTGTCCCGTGTGTCCTATGTGTCCCGTGTGTCCCGTGTGTCCCATGTGTGTCCCGTGTGTCCTATGTGTCCCGTGTGTCCCGTGTGTGTCCTCCATGTGTCCCGTGTGTCCCATGTGTCCCGTGTGTCCCGTGTGTCCCATGTGTCCCATGTGTCCCGTGTGTCCCATGTGTCCCATGTGTCCCGTGTGTCCCGTGTGTCCCATGTGTCCTATGTGTCCCGTGTGTCCCATGTGTCCCGTGTGTCCCATGTGTCCTATGTGTCCCGTGTGTCCCATGTGTCCCGTGTGTCCTGTGTGTCCTATGTGTCCCGTGTGTCCTATGTGTCCCGTGTGTCCCATGTGTCCTATGTGTCCCGTGTGTCCCGTGTGTCCTGTGTGTCCTATGTGTCCCATGTGTCCCGTGTGTCCCGTGTGTCCCATGTGTCCCATGTGTCCCGTGTGTCCCATGTGTCCCATGTGTCCCGTGTGTCCCGTGTGTCCCATGTGTCCTATGTGTCCCGTGTGTCCCATGTGTCCCGTGTGTCCCATGTGTCCTATGTGTCCCGTGTGTCCCATGTGTCCCGTGTGTCCCGTGTGTCCCGTGTGTCCCGTGTATCCCGTGTGTCCCGTGTGTCCCGTGTGTCCCATGTGTCCCGTGTGTCCCGAGGGTCAAAGGTTCCAGGTCACAAAGAGACCAGAACCTACAATTGTGTGAAGAACGAATGAGCTGCAGACAAACACAAGAGGGGTTGATGTTGATTTAAAACAAAGAAAAAGAGAACGCGCGATCTCGTCTGCCGCGGCTTCTGTAGTGTCGTGAACTCGCATGGACGCATCGTTGAAGTGCGATGTTCTACTGTTTAGTCTCTAAAAATCTACTAAATGATGGTTTCCAGTAAATTCTGGAC
This sequence comes from Atherinomorus stipes, assembly GCA_023101725.1. NCBI lineage: Eukaryota > Metazoa > Chordata > Actinopteri > Atheriniformes > Atherinidae > Atherinomorus > Atherinomorus stipes. The sequence goes on along the minus strand of JALJCO010005439.1, from coordinate 10,307 downwards.
GCTACCCACTCAGGACACTTGGATTACATTGGACGAGCAGTATGGAGGAATATTGACAAGTTTTTGTGGACTTTTATGGACCTTTTTGGCTCGGACCCCGGTGAACTCCATTATATGAAAGTTGGTGAAACCCCCCCCCGGATCTCCGGCTGCATTTGAGACATTAAAAAGTGCTCCAGAGTCTTGCTCAGCATGAGGATGAGGAGAAGATGAAGGACCATCATTCTGTGGGTGTACTATCCCTTTAAGACCCTGCAGGGACCCTGTCTTTGGGTCTGGGTCTGAGCCCTGAGCGATGGAGGGCCTGATCTGGACCCGACCCCGTACCTTCTGGATCTTGTCCAGCCACTCCTTGTTGGACTGCAGCTCGGCCATGAAGGCCTGGTGCTTCAGCCACTTGCTGTGCAGGTTCCGGGCCTCGTCGTAGCTCATGTCCTGCGCCGTCAGCATCTTCTCACTGATCCACAACGAAAGCTGCAGAGACCAACCACAAGTTCAACCCTGAGGACAAAACACGGACCTGGCTCCAGGACGTGAGTCTGTGAAGGTGGACGGACCTCCTGGCAGTCCTGCAGGAACTTCTGCAGGTCTCTGTTGTCCTTCAGCCTCATCAGCAGCTCCACCGCGCCCTCCCGGTTCTTCTTGTGTCTGAAATGGAGGAACGTTAGAGGAGAAGTCGTCCAGCTGGACTTCAGGCAGAGCCGTTGCTACCTGTCATCGATGGACGCCACTCTCTCCTGATCCGGTCTCCGTTGATGTTCCCGTCGCTGGCCAGCCGCCGGCCCGCCTCCACCACGCCGTTGATCTTGTCCTCGTTGGCGTCCATGGTGGTCAGGAAGTCCTCCCTGCTTCTTGATGACGGCCTCCGCCGCCTCCAGAGTGGCGGGCATCTCAGTGTGCGCCAGAACGTACCCCTGCAGGGGGACAGACTCGGTCCGGTCAGGCAGTGGGGTCACAGAGACCTGATCCAGGTCCGAGGCTCGGGCTTACCTGGTTGTTGAGGAAGGCTCGGCCTGCTTGGTGTCCCGCAGGAACAGCTGGCAGGCGTGGGACTGGGACAGCAGGTTCTGCCGGTTCTCCCACATCTTGTGCAGCTCGTTCCAGCCGGTGTCGAGCGCCTGCAGCCGCTGGCGCAGGAACATGTACTGGGCGTCCGTCTGGCCCTGCGTCACCATCTCACCCATGTCCCGCATCTTCTGGTAGTCCTCCTCGTAGTTGTGGATCTCGTTCTTGATGCCTTGGTGCTGGGCCATCAGCTTCTCGGCCTCGGCCAGCGTGTTGGGCATGTCCTCGGAGGCGATGGCCGTCTGCGTGCGGGACAGCCAGGACTGGAAGTCGTCCACCTCGCGCAGGAACTGCTGCAGCTTCCGGGCCTCACCCAGCGACTCCTCGCGGTTCTTCAGCGTGTTCTTCATCTCCTCCCAGACGGCGGTGATCTCGGCCAGTCGGCCCGTGATGGCCTTGGCCTGGTCGGGGTGCTCCTCTGCCAGCCGCTGGGCCTCGCCCCGCAGGTCGCCCAGCTTGTCCTCGATGGCGGCCAGGTCACGCTCCATGCCGGTCAGCTTGCGCTGCAGAGCCATGACGCCGGTCAGGTCGTTGCCCAGCTCCTGGGTGGACTCGATGACTTTGGTCTTCTCTTTGATCCAGGACTTGGTCTCGTTGCAGTCGAGGTGGTAGTTCTGGACGCCCAGAGCCGAGTTCAGGGACTCCTTCTTCAGGTCCAGCAGGTCTCGGAACTGGCTCCACCTGTAGGCAGAGAGGAGGGTAGATCAGACTGGGGGTCTGTCCCAAACCGCACACTTGTGCACTTCAAACACTGTTTTTGAGTGTGTAGTGCACACATGGTGTCATTTAAGCAACAATTCAGAGCTCTGAAAGTACCAGGATGCCCTAATAACGCCAAAACATGAAGTGCAAAACGAAGCACACTACTCGCGCTAAACGGACGCCATCTTGCTGACGTAGCCGAAGAGGCGGGACTTTCGAACTGCTTTCAGGGCTTAATAATGGCGGTGAACAAAGCGGTCGCGACCCCTGCTGCATCTGAGGCGGTGTTGTACTGATTTAAGTAACGTTTATGAAATGATTTAGACATAATTGCTAATGTTTATTGTTGCATGCTACAAAGCTGTTCACTCCCTGATGACAGTTATGATCTGGTCATGTGTTTGAGGCTGCGGTTATACCGGCTCAGTATAGTCAGCTCATGTTAGCGGGCAATGCTAGTCCGTCACTCCCTGTAAGTGCCGTGCTCTGTTTGGGTCAGCATTTAGCAACAAAAGTGTGCACTATGCACTGAATTCCAGTGCACTCTGGCAAGTGTGCGGTTTGAGACAGGCTCCTCAAAAACAGAAGTTGTTCAATTAACATTGGTACAATATCTCCCCCTGCCCTCAGCTACGTTGCCCTGTGGAGTCCCTCAAGGTTCAATCCTTGGCCCCCTTTTTTTTTCTATATACAGTTATGTGAAAAAGTGTTTGCCCCCTTCCTGATTTCTTTTTTCATGTTTGTGACTTATTTGTTTCAGATCATCAAACAAATTTAAATGTAATACAAAGATAACACACATAAACACAAAATGTAGTTTTTAGATAAAGATTTTTATTCGTAAGTGGGGAAAAAAATCCAAACCTACATGGCCCTGTGTTTTGGCCCACTCATCTTTGCAGACTTGTTGTAATTCTAACAGGGGGGCCCTGTTAAAACATACATTAACTGTGGTTTATCATCTTTGGAAAGCTGAGTTCAGTTTCTCTATCCACATCCAGGCCTGATTACTGCCACACCTGTTCTCCATCAGAAATCCCTTAAATAGGACCTGCCTGACAAAGTGAAGTAGACCAAAAGATCCTCCAAAGCTAGACATCATGCTGCCATCCAAAGAAATTCAGGAACAAATGAGAAACAAAGTCATTGAGATCTATCAGTCTGGAAAAGGTTCCAAAGCCATTTCTAAAGCTTTGGGACTCCAGAGAACCACAGTGAGAACCATTATCCACAAATGGTGAAAACATGGAACAGTGGTGAACCTTCCCAGGAGGGGCCGGCCGACCAAAATGACCCCAAGAGCACAGCGACGACTCATCCAAGAGGTCACAAAAGACCCCAGAACAACATCCAAGAGCTGCAGGCCTCACTTGCCTCAATGAAGGTCAGTGTTCATGACTCCCCCATCAGAAAGAGACTGGGGGGCAAAAATGGCTGCATGGCAGAGTTCCAAGACCAAAACCACTGCTGAGCAAAAAGAACATAAAGGCTCGTCTCAGTTTAGCCAGAAAGTATCTTGATGATCCCCAAGACTTTTGGGAAAATACTCTGTGGACTGACGAGACAAAAGTGGAACTTTCTGGAAGGTGGAGGTCCCATTACATCTGGCGTAAAAGTAACACGGCATTTCAGAAAAGGAACATCATAGCAACAGTAAAACATGGTGGTGGTAGTGTGATGGTCTGGGGCTGTTTTGCTGCTTCAGGACCTGGAAGACTTGCTGTGGTAAATGGAACCATGAATTCTGCTTCTACCAAAAAATCCTGAAGGAGAACGTCCGGCCATCTGTTGGTGACCTCAAGCTGAAGCGCACTTGGGTTCTGCAGCAGAACAATGATCCAGAACACACCAGCAAGTCCACCTCTGAATGGCTTAAGAACAACAACATGAAGACTTTGGAGTGGCCTAGTCAAAGCCCCCACCTGAATCCCATTGAGATGCTGTGGCATGACCTTAAAAGGCGGTTCATGCTGGAAAAGCCTCCAATGTGGCTGAATTACAACAATTCTGCAAAGATGAGTGGAACAAAATTCCTCCACAGCACTGTAGAAGACTCACTGCCAGTTATCACAAACGCTTGATGCAGTTGCTGCTGCTAAGGTGGAACAACCAGTTATTAGGTTTAGGGGAAGATCACTGTTTCACACAGGGACATGGAGGGTTGGATTTCCCCCCCTTACTAATAAAAACCTTCATTTATAAACTGCATTTTGTGTTTACTTGTGTTATCTTTGTCTGATATGTAAATTTGTTTGATGATCTGAAACATTTAAATGTGACAAACATGCAAAAAAATAAAGAAATCTCTTCTCACAACTGTACCTTGGTCAAATTATGAAAAGATACGGCATCTCTTTCCACTTCTTTTCACTGTAACCCGTATTTTTATTGATGTTTTAATTTAACAAAATTAAAACAAACAAACAAACAAAAAAACACTGAACATCACAGATAAAGGTGTTCTCTCAACCTCCTAAGTACAGTATCACCTTTTAAAAGTGCCTTATGAATAAATTTGACATGACTTGTGTCCGTACCTGTTGTTGAGTTTGTCCTGCTGAGTCTTGATGTCCTTCTCGCTCGGGTGGCCGCTGTGGATCAGCTGCCGGGCGATCTGGTTCACCACCGCCACGCGGGACGCCTGGTTGTTCATCTCTGGTTCCAGACTCTCAAACCTGGAAAAGAACAAAGTCCACATGAGTCCAGAACCGCCTTGCGGCGGTGCAGCGTCCGCCTGGCGGGCCTACCTGTGCTGGACCACCTCCAGGTCCTCCAGCTTCTCGGGGATCTCCATGCCGTTCAGCCACTGCTCCTTCTCATCGATCCACACCTCGCAGGCGGCGGCCTCGCTGAACATCTTGTAGAGCGCCAGCGCGTCCTGCAGCGCCTGCTTTCTCAGCTTCGTCAGCTCTGCTACCTCCTTGTAGCGCTCCTCGATGCCAGCCAGCCGCCCGCGCACCTCCTCTGACTCCGCCTCCTCCTTGGGGAGGGCGGCGGCCTGCTCGTGCAGCGCGTCGATGACCGGCCGGTAGCGCGCCACCTCCGCCGCAGCGTCCTTGTGCTTCCTGACCAGCGCCTGCGTGGAGAACTCGTCGTGGCCCGTGTCTCCGCTGGAGACGATGCGCAGTGCGTCCAGGGTCCAGGCGTCCACGTCGGCGGCGTCGGCCTGGAACTGGTGCAGGGCCAGAGCTTCCTCCAGCCTCCTCTTCCTCACGGCCGCCAGCCGCTCCAGCGCCTCCCACTGAGCCTGCAGGTCGTCCATGCGCTCCTGGATCTTGGCGGACCCGAAGTGGGAGGCCTGGACCATGGCCTGGCCCTCAGCGATGGTGTGCTGCAGGTGGGCGGTGCGCCCGCTCATCTCGTCCTCCAGGGCGCGCTGCTGGCTGAGGAGGCGCACCGCCCCCGTCAGGTCCTTCCCGATCTCCAGTGAGGACAGGATCTGCTCCTTCTCCCGGATCCAGCCTTCCTCCTCCGCCATCTCCCAGAAGAACTTCCAGAGGCGGCGGGACTCCTCCAGACGGGCGCGGCGCTCTGCCGCCAGCTGGGTCAGCTCCTGGTAGCAGAACTCCAGGTGGGACACCCGGTCCTGGATGACCTGGGGGTCGCAGGGTTTGTAGCCTGAACAGAAAAGGATTTAGTCAGAGGAGAGTCTGAATCACAGACGGGTCGGTGGGGTTCTGCTGGACCGGCTACAGCAGGGATCACCAACTCCGGACCTGTTGGGCCAGTGTCCGGAGGGTTTTCAGCATTTCCCTGCTCCAATATAACTGACTCATTACATGGGTCAGACAGCCTATGAGGTTCTGCACTGGCCCAAGAGGTCCGGAGTCGGTGATCCCTGGTCTAAAGGCAGCAACAGCCGCGTTTACTCTCTTCACGGTTTGAGAGGTCTTGCAGCTTGTCCTCGACACATCTGTCGAGGTTTTTGTTTTAGTGGTTTTAGAACAGCTGCGTGATTGGCCGGAAATTGGAATTCGGAGTAGGTCATTTGTTTAAGAACAAAGCACAAAGTTTAATTTCTACTTTTCTACTGGTAACAAAGATTCAACAAAGCTCCTCTTAAGCTTTAATAGTCCAGAGTTTCTGCAACAAAATCGTATAAATCCGGTGGTACCAATGGTTTGGCAGAGCCGTCAGCGAGGTACGACCAACATTCTTCCTAATGTGTTTCAGTTGTTCCTGAAGGTGTAGATGCTCACCGCCATCGGTGACGGAGTACTTGCTGGCGTTGGTGGTGACGGCCTTCACTCTGTCGGCCTGGATGGCGATGTCGGCCTCCACCAGAGCGTGTTTCTGCAGCAGGTCCTCCACGCCCAGAAGATGCTTCCCGTAGTCCTGCGACAGCAGCAGCATCTGCAGAGAAGAGCAGGAGGTCAGGGCTGCCGTAGCTCTGGTTTCCGGCCGGCCGCCAGCTGGTGGCATACCTTCATCTCGTCCATCCAGTCCATGATGTAGAGCATCTCCTGGAAGACCCTCTGCAGGCCCAGGTTCATCTCCAGCCTCTGCCTGCGGGCCTTCAGCAGCTCCAGCAGGTACTCCCACAGCCGGATCACGTTGTCCTTCCTGGCTGCGATGCGTTTGATGTCGTGGTAGCGCTCCGCCTCCAGCTCCTTCGCCACAGAGACCACGGCCTGGACGCGCTCCTCGTACGCCGCGATGTCCGTCTCGATGGCCTCGTGCTTCTTGGTGGCCGCCTCCACCGCCTGGAGGTCGAACCCAAAGTTGTCCTGGAAACAATGCAGGTGGTGGTCGGTGAAACCTGGAGACACCCGTCCACCCTGCTGGATGTACTGTTCTGTAAAAAAGTTTCCTCCTTCCTGATTTCTTACTTTTTTGCATGTTAGTCACGCTTAAATGTTTCAGATCATCAAACAAATTTAAATATCAGACAAAGATAACACAAGTAAACACAAAATGCAGTTTATAAATGAAGATTTTTATCAGTAAGGGGGGAAAATCCAAACCTAATAACTGGTTGTTCCACCTTAGCAGCAACAACTGCATCAAGCGTTTGTGATAACTGGCAGTGAGTCTTCTACAGCGCTGTGGAGGAATTTTGTTCCACTCATCTTTGCAGAATTGTTGTAATTCAGCCACATTGGAGGCTTTTCCAGCATGAACCGCCTTTTTAAGGTCATGCCACAGCATCTCAATGGGATTCAGGTGGGGGCTTTGACTAGGCCACTCCAAAGTCTTCATGTTGTTGTTCTTAAGCCATTCAGAGGTGGACTTGCTGGTGTGTTCTGGATCATTGTTCTGCTGCAGAACCCAAGTGCGCTTCAGCTTGAGGTCACCAACAGATGGCCGGACGTTCTCCTTCAGGATTTTTTGGTAGAAGCAGAATTCATGGTTCCATTTACCACAGCAAGTCTTCCAGGTCCTGAAGCAGCAAAACAGCCCCAGACCATCACACTACCACCACCATGTTTTACTGTTGCTATGATGTTCCTTTTCTGAAATGCCGTGTTACTTTTACGCCAGATGTAATGGGACCTCCACACTTCCAGAAAGTTCCACTTTTGTCTCGTCAGTCCACAGAGTATTTTCCCAAAAGTCTTGGGGATCATCAAGATGCTTTCTGGCTAAACTGAGACGAGCCTTTATGTTCTTTTTGCTCAGCAGTGGTTTTGGTCTTGGAACTCTGCCATGCAGCCATTTTTGCCCCCCAGTCTCTTTCTGATGGGGAGTCATGAACACTGACCTTCATTGAGGCAAGTGAGGCCTGCAGTTCTTGGATGTTGTTCTGGGGTCTTTTGTGACCTCTTGGATGAGTCGTCGCTGTGCTCTTGGGGTCATTTTGGTCGGCCGGCCCCTCCTGGGAAGGTTCACCACTGTTCCATGTTTTCACCATTTGTGGATAATGGTTCTCACTGTGGTTCTCTGGAGTCCCAAAGCTTTAGAAATGGCTTTGGAACCTTTTCCAGACTCATAGATCTCAATGACTTTGTTTCTCATTTGTTCCTGAATTTCTTTGGATGGCAGCATGATGTCTAGCTTTGGAGGATCTTTGGTCTACTTCACTTTGTCAGGCAGGTCCTATTTAAGTGATTTCTGATGGAGAACAGGTGTGGCAGTAATCAGGCCTGGATGTGGATAGAGAAGCTGAACTCAGCTTTCCAAAGATGACAAACCACAGTTAACTTATGTTTTAACAGGGGGGGCAATCACTTTTTCACACAGGGATATGGAGGTGTGGATTTTTACCCCCCTTAAAGATAACAATCTCCATTTAAAAACTGCATTTTGTGTTTATTTGTGTTATCTTTGTCTCACATTTAAATTTGTGTGATGATCTGAAACATAAGTGAGACAAAAATGCAAAAAAATGAGAAATCAGGAAGGAGGAACCACTTTTCACACAGCTGCAGGCCCCCCCCCCACCTGTGAGACCAGCCGCTGGTTCTCGCTCAGCCACGTCTCCCTCATGGCCGCCTTACGGTCGAAGCGTCGGGCCAGCTGTTCCAGCTTCTCCTGCCGTATCAGCTCCGTCCTCAGGGCCAACTCCCGCTCGTGCTCCGCCTTCTCCAGCCGCTCCCAGGCCTGCAGAGACGAAGGCAAGGTCAGCAGAGTCTTCCTCCGCCGTCAGTTATCTCAGAAACCCCGCCAGTCCGACCTTGTTGATGTCGGAGATGAGCTTCCCCTCGCGGGGCATGTAGACCTTCTGGTTGTTGGCTCTCATCTTGCTCTGGATGGTGAAGAGGAGGGGGGGGGGGGGGGGGGGGGGGGGGGGGGGGGGCACCTCCAGGTTCCCCTTCTCCGTGAACCTGAGGAACAACACAGACCAGGTGAGACGGTGGAGTTACCTGTGGGGGAGGGAGGGATGAAGGTAGAGGTCTGACTTGGGGGGTTTCTCCACGGTCCGATAGGTGTTGAAGGCCTGCAGCTGCTGCTGGACCCCCACCAGAGAGTTGGCGAACTTTCTGTTGTTGAGGATGATGATGGTCTGTTCGATCCACTCCAGCAGGTCCGAGGCCAGCGACTCGTACTTCTCGATCATCTTCTCTGTCTCGATGGCGTTGTCCAGCACCTGGAAGAACATACAGATGCTAGGAACTTCCCAGAGTACTCATCTCTGTTTTATCTGCAGTACAGACAGCCTGCTGTAGTAAAGCAATCCTAGGAATGAGTAGAGTAGTCCTAGGAATGAGTAACGTAATACGAGGAATGAGTAGAGTTATACCAGGAATGAGTAAGTAATCCTAGGAATGAGTAGAGTAGACCCAGGAATGAGTAAGTAATTCTAGGGATTAGTCAAAATACTAGGAATGGGTGAAATAACCCTAGGAATGAGTAGAGTAGTCCTAGGGATGATTAAAGTAATCCTAAGAATGAGTAAGTAATCCTAGGAATGAGTAACGTAATACGAGGAATGAGTAGAGTTATACCAGGAATGAGTAAGTAATTCTAGGGATTAGTAAAAATACTAGGAATGAGTGAAATAATCCTAGGAATGAGTAGAGTAGTCCTAGGGATGATTAAAGTAATCCTAAGAATGAGTAAGTAATCCTAGGAATGAGTAGAGTAATCCTAGGAATGAGTAACGTAATACGAGTAATGAGTAGAGTAATACCAGGAATGAGTAAGTAATCCTAGGAATGAGCTGAGTAGTCCTAGGAATGAGTAACGTAATACAAGGAATGGAAAAGTAATACCAGGAATGAGTAAGTAATCATAGGATTCAGTAGAGTAGTCCTAGGAATGAGTAGAGTAGTCCTAGGAATGAGTGAAAAATACTAGCAATGGGTAAAATAATCCTAGGATCGAGTAGAGTAGCCCTAGGAATGAGTAAGTAATTCTAGGGATTAGTAAAAATACTAGGAATGAGTGAAATAATCCTAGGAATGAGTAGAGTAGTCCTAGGAATGAGCAACATAATACGAGGAATGAGTGAAGTAATCCTAGGAATGAGTTAAGTAATCCTAGGAATGAGTAGAGTAGTCCTAGGAATGAGTAAGTAATCCTAGGAATCAGTAGAGTAGTCCTAGGAATGAGTAACGTAATACGAGGAATGAGTAGAGTAATACCAGGAATGAGTAAGTAATCCTATAAATGAGCAGAGTAGTCCTAGGAATGAGTAAGTAATTCTAGGAATGAGCAATCCTAGGAATCAGTAGAGTAGTCCTAGGAATGAGTAGAGTAGTCCTAGGAATGAGTGAAAAATACTAGCAATGAGTAAAATAATCCTAGGATCGAGTAGAGTAGCCCTTGGAATGAGTAAGTAATTCTAGGGATTAGTAAAAATACTAGGAATGAGTGAAGTAATCCTAGGAATGAGTAGAGTAGTCAAGGAATGAGTAAAGTTATCCTAGGAATGAGTAGAGTACTCCTAGGGATGATGAAAGTAATCCTAAGAATGAGTAAGTAATCCTAGGAATGGGTAAAGTTTTCCTAGGGATGACTTAAGTAATCCTAGAAATGAGTAAGTCATCCTAGAAATAAGTAGAGTAATCCTAGGAATGAGTAAGTAATTCCAGGAATGAGTAAAGTAATCCTAGGAATGAGTGAGAGTAGTCCTAAGAATGAGTAAGTAATCCTAGGAA
>JALJCO010005436.1:0-26111 GCA_023101725.1 Atherinomorus stipes | reverse complement strand
TTGTACTTCGTTCAGTTACGTATTGCTTTTAGGATTTAGGCATCAAAACCAATCTGGGCATCAAATTCCTGACAGTTTTTGTTGAAAAACAATTTCTGTATCAGCTTAAAGCCTCCAAGTTTACATTACCATATGATTTCAATATGTCGCGCTCTCCCCGTTGAGTCATGCGAGTGACCAGACAGACGGGAGCCAATCAGAGACAGTCCTGTTTCTTAGTTCTGGTCTGTCCTGCAGATGTTGGACCCGCTGTCTATGAGCAGTCCGGAGAACTCGGCGTCTGGAAGCTGTCCCTCATTGGACAGCCCCCTGGACAGGTGAGGACATCACTGACCCGCCGAGGACCGGAACCTGGACCCCAGTTTACTCACCTTTCCTTTATCTCCTTGTCAGCGACTACCCGAAGTCCCGGATGCCCAGAGCGCAGAGTTACCCCGACAACCACCAGGACTTTCCAGGTACAGCTTATACACGGGAGGCTCAGACGGGTCCTCGCAGGGTCCGAAAAAGTCAAGGGGTGAATTCCAGTAAAAATGTGCACTCCCGCGAAGTGAAAGTGCTTTCCCCATTCTGAGAAAGCTAAGTTGAGGGCAAGTTTGAGGCTGAATCGCCCTCAATTCTGAGATTCTCCGACACCACCTTGTGAGTAAGAGCTACCCAGAATGCAGCAGCGAAGAAGGCGAGCTACAAATCTTAAGCATTTTGTTTGTTAATAGAGATATAAATATTAGGACAACCATTGTATTATCTTAGTTTAGGCCCATGTTATGGATTAGTTACCTCATTGGTGCATAATATTTATTCTTATTTTACGATCTTTTGTCAACAGTAGCCGGTGCGGTCTAGCCATGGTACTATCGTTTAAGTTGGTTAACGTTACAAAATGGTCATTTTACTTGGTGCTAATGTCGTTGTAAGATAACGGCCTGTATAAGGTGCTTGTGCCGATGACGGTATAAGACGACCGGGCTGATGTCATCCGTAGCTGCAGGGTTATCTAACGATCGTTCTGTTTCATTCCTTCATGACTGCCAGTGGCAGTTCACAGTGGATATGTCTTCTCGCGCTCCTCGCAGCTCGAGTCCAAACGACGGCTAAGTCAATCAGGTGATGTCGGCCAGCTGACTGCAGTCATCCAGGAATTCACAGAAGCTACCTTTCAATAAGCTGTGGTATGCGGTAACAGCTGAACATGTCCGTGGTGACTGCGTTTGTGGCTTATGATTAAACAGGCAGGGTTAACAGTGCAAATAAATGTAAATAAAGTAGATTCCTTTTTCTTCTTCTGAATTGACAGACTGAACACCGCTTTGGCGTAATGCTGCCCCCCACAGTTTGGTTTTGAGGGCTACTAAGATTGAGGGTTGAGCTTGAGGGTTAAGATAGGAATTGGGATTGGTCATAGAAGTGTCTAAAATTATTAACTGTAAATTTAAGGTCTTAAAATGTCTGAAACAGCCAGCTTTCCATCCAAGGTCTTGAATTTGACTGAGACTAGTCTTCACTTTTTACTTTTATTCATCTTGACGTGCGTTGGCCACGTAGAGAATACACTGAATAAAACGCAACAATCAGAAGCTCATTCTGTCCGTCTTACTAAACAAACACTCATGTCAGTCAGTCATTTTCTGTACCGCTTATCAAGTTCAGGGTCGCGGGGGTTGCTGGAGCCTATCCCAGCTGTTACCAGGCGAGAGGCAGGTACACCTGGACAGGTCGCCAGTCTGTCGCCGGCCAACACAGACAGACAGACAACCATTCACATTCACTCCTGGGGGCAATTTAGAGCGAACAGTTAACATAACATCATGTCTTTGGATGGTGGGAGGAAGCCAGAGAACCCACGCATACACGGAAGAACATGCAAACTCCACACAGGTAGGCTGCTGTTCGAACCCCCTCCCCAGCCGGGAATCGAACTAGCGACCTTCTTACTGTGAGGCTGCGGTTCTAACCCACGCCACCGTGCTAAAAAACATTTACTTGTTATCACAGTTTAAAGTTACTCTGTTTTTCTGATGAAAATCTCATGTCTGTCAGCCTCAGTGTGACGGCAGGATAGACAGACAGATATCAGTGTGGTGTTCGGATGGTTACTTTGGTGAAGAAGGTGCAGTTTTGATATCAGTTTGAGTTCTGGATTTTTTTTTGTCTTTTTTTTTAATGCAAGGATTTTTTTTCTTTCATACTAAATTGATAAAAAAGATAAAGGTTTTGAATTTCTGGGATCATTTAAATGTTTCTGGTGGTAATACATCATGTTGGTCTTAAATATAACTCGCTGAAACCTTCAAGAACCCTGCTTGGAAAACCCCGGGCCCCCGGCCCACACAGGGACCCTGAGCAAATGATTTACTGGCTAAAGTACCAAATACAGCAGTGTCTTCATTAGCGCTGGGAAAAAATATCGATACATTAAATATCGCTATGTTTTCATGTGCAGATTTCATATTGATTTTTAAAAACGCAATATTGATCCATTTTAGCAACAAAATCTTGCAAGATTTCCTCCTCCTCTCACAAAATCTTGTGCGAGTTTACAAAAGCCCTTGAGATTTCATAATAGAACGATAAAATCTCATGAGATTTAGTTGGTAAAATAGATCGATACCGTGTTTTTGAATATTGATATATCAGCAGATTAAAAATTGTGATATTTCAGTGTATCAATATTTTTTCCTAGCCCTAGTCTTCATTCTGGTCCCCGGTACGATAACCCGGCATGTTTCAGGTGTTTACCGGACTCAGACCTGCTGATGTGAGGCGGTGGTTCTGAGATAGAACACTGAATCTCTGCCATCTTCCTGGACCAGGAAGGTGGATGATTTCGTCTTCAGACCTTCTCTGGTTCAGTTCTTCCTCATGACTCCTCCTCCTCCCTGCAGAGTACGACATCCCGGTGTTTGAGAAGTCAGGAAAAGGAGGAACGTACCCTCGCAGATACGGCATTCCCTTCAGCCTTCAGGATTACACGGATGGTGGGTATTGGTTCGTCTGAGACCGTCCGGTACGGCGTGTCAACAGGCGTCATGTCTGTCCTGGTTCGTGTGAGACTGTCCGGTCCGGAGTGTCTCCAGCCATCATGTCTGTCCATTCCTGCAGGGAGAAAGACGTTCCCGCGGGCCCGCCGGACGCAGGTGCACGGCTTCCGCTCGCCAGTCAGCTTCAGCCCGACGGAGCAGTCACCCAGCACCAGCAGTGGCAGCAGCGTCTTCACCCCCGACCTGGAGGAGGCCCCCGGGCCCCCCAGGAGGCGGCGGGGCAGCGACATCGAGCCCAGCTCCAACCCGCCCCCCGTCCCGACACTGTCTGTCATGGACATCAGTCCACCCAGCCGCTGTGAGTCCCCCTGTCTGAGAATAACCCCCGTAAGACAGACAAGACCCCATAGGATAGATGAGCCCCCGTAGGAGAGATGAGTCCCTGTAGGACAGACGAGCCCCCATAGGACGGTCGAGTCTCAGTAGGACGATCGAGTCCCCGTAGGACACACGAGCCCGCATAGGACGGTCGAGCCCTGCGGGACGGATAAGTTCTCGTAGGACGGATGAGCCCCGAGCCCCCGTAGGACATACAAGTCCTTGTAAGACAGAAGAGTCCCCGTAGGACAGTTGAGCCCCTGTAGGACAGACGAGCCCCTGTAGGACGGACTAATCCTCATAGGAGGGCCGAATCCTCGTAGGAGCCTTCGTAGGACAGTCGAGCTCTGTAGGACAAATGAGCCCCCGCTGAATGGTCTCCTGTCTCTCCACAGCCCCCCGGGCCCCCACAAACTGGAGGCTGGGGAAGCTTCTGGGCCAGGGGGCCTTCGGTCGCGTCTTCCTGTGTTACGACGCCGATACTGGACGGGAGCTGGCCGTCAAACAGGTCCAGTTCGATCCAGAGAGCCCAGAGACCAGCAAGGTGAGTGTCCAGGTCTATGGTTGGGTCTACGGTCAGGTCTATGGTTGGGTCTGTCGGGTCTAGGGTCGGGTCTACAGTTGGGTCTATGGTTGATTGTTGGGTCTGTGGTTGGGTCTATGGTCGGGTCTACAGTCGGATTTATGGTTGGGTCTATGGGTCTATGGTTGGGGCTATGGTCAAGTCTAAGGTCGGGTCTACAGTTGGGTCTATGGTTGATGGTTGGGTCTAGGGTTGGGTCTATGGTCGAGTCTTTGTTTGATGGTTGGGTCTACAGTTGAGTCAATGGGTGGGTCTATGTTCGGGTCTACGGTCGGGTCTACGGTCTTCTGTTGGTGCGGTTTCTGAGTCCGATTCTGTCCCCCCCCCTGCAGGAGGTGAGTGCGTTAGAGTGTGAAATCCAGCTGCTGAAGAACTTGTGTCACGAGCGGATTGTCCAGTATTACGGCTGCCTGCGGGACACCTTGGAGCGGACGCTGTCCATCTTCATGGAGCACATGCCCGGGGTGAGTCTGGCTTCCATACAGGGTTTGGTCTCCATCTCAGTCTGGGTCCGGGGAAATGGGGGGGGCTCCTGGAGGGCCGCGGTCCTGCAGGTTTACATGTTTCCTGTTCCAGTAACTAGGGGTGCACCGATTGATCGGCCAGCCGATCGATCGGTTCCGATTTCCTTAATTTTGGGGGATCGGGGATCGGCCGATCAATAAATGTAAAACCGATCTTATCTACCGATCATATTTACTTCGGCTAAAGTCACTTTTGGTGGTTTACGTTTTGTTAGTTTGTCTTGTAGATTATTTTATTTATTCCTTATACCATATTATATGCATTGCAAAATAAGCAAAATACTGTTGTAAAGTTTATTTTTAGTAAGAGGCTCAAAGCCAGTTTGAAATGCAACCAGTTGAGCTACTTTTGTGTTTAATAATGTGAAAAATGAGTCTGAAGGAATGGAAATTATACTTTTGTAGTTTGGACTACAATACTTGCAAATTTTCATTTATGTTTAAGAACAGTAGCTTGTGCAGTTAAAACTAGTTTGCATTGTACTACAGGTACTGTATTGTTTATTAATAGAACAAAATTGGTACATTGAAGATATTTGCTGTCAATTTTTAAGAAAAATTGGTATCGGCAAAAATCGGAATCGGTGGGTCAGATTTCTTAAAGATCGGCGATCGGTGATCGGCTAGAAAACGGCAATCGGTGCACCCCTACCAGTAACATCTGAACCAGATCAGTGGATCTACAGGACCAAGCAGGACTTGGCTGTCCAGGAGAGGCACGTGATCAGGTTCCAGGATCCCACAGTCCTCCCGAGCGGGTTTTGGCCCTCTAAGGTTGGTTTTGGTCCTCCAAGGCCATTTTTGATCCTCCAGGGCCGGTTTTGGCCCTCTAGGGTTGGTTTAGATCCTTCAGGGCTGGTTTTGACCCTCTAGGGTTGGATTTGGCCCTCTAGGATTTGTTTTGGTCCTTCAGAGCCGGTTTTGGTCCTCCATGGCCGGTTTTGGCCCTCCATGGCCGGTTTTGGCCCTCAAGGGTCGGTTTGGGTCCTCTATGGCCGGTTTTGGTCCTCCAGGGCCAGGTTTGGCCCTCTAGGGTCTGTTTCGGTCCTCCAGGGCTGGTTCTGGCTCTCTATGGTCGGTTTCAGTCCTCTGGGGCAGGTTTTGGCCCTCTAGGGTCGATGTCGATCCTCCAGGGCCGGTTTCGGGCCTCTAGGGCCGGTTTTGGCCTTCAAGCGTCAGTTCTGGTCATCTAGGGCTGGTTTTGGCCCTCTAGGGTTGACTGTTGGTCCTCCAGGGCTGGTTTCGTTCCTCCAGGACCAGTTTCGATCCTCCAGGGCCAATTTTGGCTCTCTATGGTCAGTTTCAGCCCTCTAGGGCCTGTCTTGGTCCTCCAGGCCAGTTTTGACCCTCTAGGGCTGGTTTTGGCTCTTTATGGTCGGTTTCGGTCCTACAGGGCCAGTTTTAGTTATCTAGGGCCGGTTTCCATCCCCCAGGGCTGTTTTTGGCCCTCTAGGGTTGGTTTTGGTCCTCTATGGTCGGTTTCGGTCCTTAAGGGCTGGTTTTGGACCTCTAGAGCTGGTTTCGGCCCTCTAGGTTCGGTTTCAGCCCTCCAGGGCTGGTTTTGGTCATCTTGGGCTGGTTTAGGTCCTCCAGGGCCAGTGTTGGCCCTTTAGGGTCGGTTATGGTCCTCCAAGGCCAGTTTCAATCCTCCAGGGCCAGTTTTGGCTCACTATGGTCGGTTTCGGTCCTCCAGTGCCTGTTGAAGTCCTCCAGGCCAGTTTCGATCCTCCAGGCCTGGTTTTGGCCCCCCTGGCTCCCCCCCACACACACACACTCCCCCACACACACAACCCCCCAGCCCCCCTCAGTCTCATCTCTCAGTTGTTACCCAGCCTCAGCCTCATCAACCCCCCATGACTGTCCCTGTGGGTCCCTCAGGGTTCCATTAAGGACCAGCTGAAGTCGTACGGAGCTCTGACAGAGAACGTGACGCGCCGCTACACCCGGCAGATCCTGGAGGGCGTGTCCTACCTGCACAGCAACATGATCGTCCACCGGGACATCAAAGGTGTGTTCATGCTCCGCGGTTACTGCCGCAGCCGCTGAAGCTGGAGCTGATTGTGGTTGTTTCCTCAGGGAGCCAACATCCTGCGGGACTCGGTGGGAAACGTGAAGCTGGGGGACTTCGGGGCAAGTAGGAGGCTGCAGACCATCTGCTTGTCGGGGACCGGCATCAAGTCGGTGACGGGGACGCCATACTGGATGAGCCCGGAGGTGATCAGCGGAGAGGGTTACGGACGGAAGGCTGACATCTGGTGAGGATGGGGGGGGGACATGTCTATAGAAACATCCAGAACATAGAGACGTCCATGTCTTCATATCCTGGTTAGAACATAGAGACGTTCATGTCTTTATGTCCTGGTTAGAACATAGAGATGTCCATGTCTTCATGTCCTGGTAAGAACATAGAGACATCCATACTTCATGTCCTGGTTAGAACATAGAGACGTTCATGTCTTCATGTCCTTATTAAAACAACTACGTTCGTGCCTTCAGATGTCTCCCTGTGTGTCCAGTAAGGCTGGGAAAAAATATCGATACACTGAAATATCGCAATATTTTCATATGCAGATTTCATATTGATATTAAAATAACACGATATTGATCTATTTTACCAACTAAATCTTGCGAGATTTCATCCTTCTCTTGCAAAATCTTGCGATATTTCACGAAAACCTGTGAGGTTTCGTAACAGAACGACGAAAATGACCCAATGTCGATCCCTGTCCCCAGGAGCGTGGGCTGCACCGTGGTGGAGATGCTGACTCAACGCCCCCCCTGGGCGGAGTTCGAGGCCATGGCGGCCATCTTTAAGATCGCCACCCAGCCCACCAACCCGGTGCTGCCCCCCCACGTGTCAGACCACGGCCGGGACTTCCTGAAGAGGATCTTCGTGGAGACCAAGCAGCGTCCGTCTGCTGACGAGCTGCTGAGACACGTCTTCGTCCATTAGCCTGCCAGACACGGCCTTACCTGGGAGGCATCCCCCTGACCCCCCAGCCCCATCCTGCCCCCTCCACGCTGGACCAGAACAGACTGGATGAAGGTTGGGGGGGGGGGCATGCCTCCTGTCCTGTCTCTGTTTGTCTGAGACGTCCATAGAAGACTTTTTTCCTCCGCTACGCACCTTAACGAGTGACGGAGGAGTGGACCCCCCCCTCCTACAAGGAGTGGATACCCCCCCCCCCGCCCCCTCTACCCCCAAAGACTCGTGTGTCTCCTTTTCTACATCTGTCTGGTTTCTGTCCTCACACCTGCCCCCACCCCGAGACCCCCCCGCTGACCCGACCCCAGAATGTAACCCCAACACCTAGAGCGACACGAAGACCTGGACCCGCTGCTACCAAACACTCCCCTGGGTGGTCCACCTTCATCCTCGTCTTCAGCTTCATCCTCATCTTTGTCTTCGTCTTCATCCTCGACTTTGTCCCGGTCTGAGCCGTGTGCCTTTTTTATTTATAAACCGTCTAGAACTGGTCTGGATTCGGTCTGGAACTGGTCTGGATTTGGTCTGGGACTGGTCTTGATCCGGTCTGGAACCATTCTGGATCCAGTCTGGAACTTTTCTGTTACCGGTCTGGAACTATTTTGGATCCGGCCTGGATCTGGTCTGGATCTGGTTTGGAACTATTCTGCATCCAGTCTGGATCTGGTTTGGAACTAGTCTGGATCTGGTCTGGTACTAGTTTGGATCTGGTCTGCATCGAGTCTGGATCTGGTCTGGATAACTAGTTTGGATCTGGTCTGGAACTAGTCTGGATCTTATCTGGATCTAGTTTGGATGTGGTCTGGATCCATTCTGGAACTAGTCTGGGTCTGGTCTGGAACTAGTTTGGATGTGGTCTGGATCCATTCTGGAACTAGTCTGGATCTGGTCTGGTACTAGTTTGGATCTGGTCTGGAACTAGTCTGGATCTTATCTGGATCTAGTTTTGATTGTCTGATCCATTCTGAACTAGTCTGGGTCTGGTCTGGAACTAGTTTGGATGTGATCTGGATCCAGTCTGGAACTAGTCTGGGTCTGGATCTGGGTCTGGGTCTGGTCCATCTGGACTGTCTGGGTCGCTGGAAGTAGCCTGGACTCGGTCTGGACTTGTCTTCCCGGATCAGGCCCTTCTCACTGTATCCAGACCAGCTGTTCTCAGCTCAGCACTCCTGTCCACCTTCTGTCTGCTGGAAATCTCCGATCCAGGACCAGAGGGATCCCATAGTCTGGGTTGGTCGGGACCAGATCTTCCTTTAAATTCTGGGCTGGTCTGGACCAGATCTTCCTCCAAGGTGGTCCAGCAGGAGCCTGAGCTTTTCCAGAAAGACTCTGAGGGACCGGACCGAACTGAACCTGACTGGACTGAACTGGACCGGACTGGAGTGGACGGGACTTGACCGGACCACAGTGGACTGGACCGGACTAGACTGGACTGGACTGGAGTGGAGTGGACCTGACATGACCGGACCAGACTGGACTGGACTGGACTGGAGTGGACAAGACCGGACAAGACCAGACTGGACTTTACTGGTCCAGACTAGATGCCCCCCCGCCCGCCCGCCTGCCTGCAGGTGAGGGAGGAGTTCTGACTTTAAAGGAACAGTCCGCTGCTTTCAGCAGCTCAGTGTCGGAGGTGGAAGCGTAACGTACGAACATTTTCGTCTTTGTCTCGTGTTTTCTTCAGTTTCTCGGTGACGCTTCGCAGGAAGCTGCTTTGAGGTACGAGGAGCTTCTCTGCTGCTGATTGGCAGCCAGCGCCGTCGCCGTGGAGACCCAGCGGCTCCACGCTGGCTGTGGAAACTCGCTGGACTGTCTGGTACAGCTGAGATGCTCTAGCCCCGCCTCCTCGCTCACCGTCGCAGCTCTGCCTTTTCTTTGCACATTTTTATTTTTTTACCCGTGTGTATGTGGGTGTGTGTGTGTGTGTGTGTGTGTGTGTGTGCGTGTGTGTGTGCGTGTGCGTGTGTGTGTGTGTGTGTGTGTTGCAGGTCCACTTCACCTCTACTGAATGTAACGTGTTATTTTAGCCGCCGGCTGGATGAACCCCGCGGTTGCAGCATCGGTCGCCTGCAGCTGCCATGCCCATGCTCGTGCGTGTGTTTGTGTGCGTGCTCGTGTGCGTGCGTGTTGTTCGTCAGGTTTAAACGTGCACATACTGCAGATCTTGCTCCTCGCCGACGCCTCGTGCGTGGTGACTGCAGGATGAAATGAAACGTGTAGAAAATGTAAAATAAATATCGCCTTTCTTTTTTAATTTAATTGCTCTTTTCTCCGACATGTCGAGTCTTCGGTCTCTGTGATGTAAAAGAAGCCATGTTTATAATTCAAATTGGTTTGTGACCAATATGTCTGTTTATATCAGATCTGTATATCAGTGGTACGCATAATTTTTTTAATATATATTTTTTATTTTCCTTTTTTTTAACGGGAGATTTTATGCATGGTTGGGTCCTTACAGACGCAGCGGTGCCATTGAATGGTTGCTGTTTTTGGCAAATTCTGGAGTATTGCGACAGCTGTGTTCATAATTAAAACGATTATGACTGATGAAACAATAAAAGATATTTATTTCACCTCAGGAGTTGGTTTCTGTTCGTCCTGCACACCAGCTGGAGAGAGATCTGAGAACCCATTTATTCAAATGAAAAATGTAATGAAAACTGTATACAGTCATGTGAAAGTGTTTGCCACACTTAAATGTTTCAGATCATCAACAAATTTAAATACTAGACAAAGATAACACAAACACAAAATGCAGTTTTTGAATTAAGATTTTTATTAGTAAAGGAGAAAAATCAAACCTCCATGGCCCTGTGTGAAAAAGTGATCGCCACCCTGTTAAAACATAAATGAACTGTGGTTTATCAATCTTTGGAAAGCTGAGTTCAGTTTCTCTATCCACATCCAGGCCTGATTACTGCCACACCTGTTCTCCATCAGAAATCACTTAAATAGGACCTGCCTGACAAAGTGAAGTAGACCAAAAGATCCTCCAAAGCTAGACATCATGCTGCCATCCAAAGAAATTCAGGAACAAATGAGAAACAAAGTCATTGAGATCTATCAGTCTGGAAAAGGTTCCAAAGCCATTTCTAAAGCTTTGGGACTCCAGAGAACCACAGTGAGAGCCATTATCCACAAATGGTGAAAACATGGAACAGTGGTGAACCTTCCCAGGAGGGGCCGGCCGACCAAAATGACCCCAAGAGCACCGCGACGACTCATCCAAGAGGTCACAAAAGACCCCAGAACAACATCCAAGAACTGCAGGCCTCACTTGCCTCAATGAAGGTCAGTGTTCATGACTCCCCCATCAGAAAGAGACTGGGGGGCAAAAATGGCTGCATGGCAGAGTTCCAAGACCAAAACCACTGCTGAGCAAAAAGAACATAAAGGCTCGTCTCAGTTTAGCCAGAAAGCATCTTGATGATCCCCAAGACTTTTGGGAAAATACTCTGTGGACTGATGAGACAAAAGTGGAACTTTCTGGAAGGTGGAGGTCCCATTACATCTGGCGTAAAAGTAACACGGCATTTCAGAAAAGGAACATCATAGCAACAGTAAAACATGGTGGTGGTAGTGTGATGGTCTGGGGCTGTTTTGCTGCTTCAGGACCTGGAAGACTTGCTGTGGTAAATGGAACCATGAATTCTGCTTCTACCAAAAAAATCCTGAAGGAGAACGTCCGGCCATCTGTTGGTGACCTCAAGCTGAAGCGCACTTGGGTTCTGCAGCAGAACAATGATCCAGAACACACCAGCAAGTCCACCTCTGAATGGCTTAAGAACAACAACATGAAGACTTTGGAGTGGCCTAGTCAAAGCCCCCACCTGAATCCCATTGAGATGCTGTGGCATGACCTTAAAAAGGCGGTTCATGCTGGAGAAGCCTCCAATGTGGCTGAATTACAACAATTCTGCAAAGATGAGTGGAACAAAATTCCTCCACAGCGCTGTAGAAGACTCACTGCCAGTTATCACAAACGCTTGATGCAGTTGTTGCTGCTAAGGTGGAACAACCAGTTATTAGGTTTAGGGGAAGATCACTTTTTCACACAGGGACATGGAGGTTTGGAGATTTTTCCCCCTTTCTAAGAAGAATCTTCATTTAAAAACTGCATTTTGTGTTTACTCGTGTTATCTTTGTCCAATATTTAAATTTGTTTGATGATCTGAAACATTTAAGTGTGACAAACATGCAAAAAAGTAAGAAATCAGGAAGGGAGGCAAACGGTTTTCTACACAACTGTATATAAACAACATGATGAATGAATGGTTTATTTAAGTTATACAGAACACAAACAAATTCAGTTCTTGTACATTCGATTGACAAAAACATTTTCCATATACGTAGTTTATGGACAATGTTCCGCTTTGCTCTGTAGTGTTGCCTAGCAACGCTATATCTTACTGCTGTAGTTAGTGAGAAGACAGCGGTGAGGACTGGAGTCAGAGCTCCACCTAGTGGACAAACGGTGCAACCATATCATTCTTAACCGCTACCCCACTGAACAGCATTTACTGTTACAATAAATCAGATATTTTATTGATTCCTGAGGGGAAATTCATGTTCCAGTACAACGTCTCTTTTTCTTTTTTTTTATTTTCATGGTCATCATCTTACAATCATTTCTTTTTCTTCCCCTTCTTATTAATATAATTTATTATTTTTATGACATTATATTTATTTTTTTTTTTTTATTTAATTCTTTCCTTCTTTGTTCCTGCCGATGACTTATTTTTTTTTCCTCCTCTTCCTCTTCTTCCTCCTCCCTTCTTTTTCCTCTTTTTTCTTCTCTATCTTCTTTATTTTTCTTTTTTTTGTTTTTTCGCCGCACACTCTCCTCCTCTGTTTTTTTTCCTCTCACCAACACACCACACACCAAACAAAACAATATACCTTCCCCCCCTCTTGTCTTCTGGGAAGTGAAAGCATTCTATCTAAATTACCCACCACCCTTTTATTTTTCTTTCCTCATTTAAAAAAACCCTTAAAGACAGAAAATTTTTGGTTAACCCCCCCCTGAGTACAACACGTCTAAGGTACACAAACAGAACATATAAACAAAACAGGATCAGGCAGACCGTGGACATGCAGCCCTTTGCAGGGTGCACCTTTGCAGATATGGAAAACGATAACATGGGTTTGTCCAGATGTTGTGTTGCAAACTTCAAACCAGCATCAACCTGCTTCTTCTTCAGAAATGGAGTCTTGCGTGGTGTGCGTGCATGAAGGCTATGGCGGTTGAGTGCATTCCTTCTTGTTTTCTCTGAAACAACTGTAGCTGCTGGTTCCAGGTCTTTCTGAAGCTCTCCACGAGTGGCCCTGGGCTGTTGGAGAACCTTTCTGATGATTGTTCTGACTCCTCTGTCTGAAATCTTGTGAGGAGCACCTGGCCGTGGCCGCTTTATGACCATGCCGTGTTCTTTCCACTTCCGGATGATGGTCCCAATGGTGCTCACTGGAACTTTCACAAGTTTACAAATGCACCTGGAACCAATGCCTTCAGTGTGCAGTGCTGTATAAAGTACCCAAAAGCCATACTTGAGTAAAAGTAAAAGTACCTTACTGGAAAATTACTCAAGTAAAAGTGAAAGTCGTCTGCTAGAATATTACTTGAGTAAAAGTAAAAAAGTAGCTAGTATTTACTGTACTTAAGTATCAAAAGTAAAAAGTACTGTTAATAAAACGCTATTCGAAATTTGAGTTTAACATTTTCTTTATTTGTTTAATTTAGTTTTTAAATTTTAATTTGCAAAGTGTAAAGGAGCTTCAATACCTCCTTACATAAACCCACCATATAGAAAAATACTATGCACACAAACATCCTTACAGACCTGCATGCATGCCTACCAACATTCATATCCACGTGCATTCAATATTAAATCATTCCTAATAAACTCTTGGTGCTCGGAGGTGATGCAAACAAACAAAGAACTTGATTGGTTGAACTTTAACATGACTGCAGTGTGACAGCACATGAACTGTCCATCCAGTCGTTACTGAACCCTGAAAAACTTTTTGTTCAACCTCAAAAGAAGTTGTTTCTCTAAATGGTGAGAACTCAGTCTGGTTCTTCTTGGACTGAAGACCAGACCAGCGATGCTGAACAGCCGTTCACCTGCTGCTGAGGCAGGTAAAGGTGTGTTTAGCTTCAGAGACGCGTGCACAAGGCTACTAGTCCCACTACAACAAAACAAAGATTGTCCATTAGCTATAATGTTCCTTGTTATTTTGTAACGAGGTAACTAAGATGCTCATGTAAATGTAATGGAGTAAAAGTATTGATTTTTCTCTGAAAATGTAGTGAAGTAAAAGTAAAAGTAATCAGAAATATAAGTAGTAAAGTAAAGTACAAATATAAAAAAAACTTCTTAAGTAAAGTAACTAAGTATTTTTACTTAGTTACTATACAACACTGTCAGTGTTTTTGCAATAATAAGGTTGTGTAGGTCTTTAGACAGATCTTTGCTTTTACCCATCATGCAATGCTTCTTGTCTGACACCTTGGTGATGAGAAACCTTTTTAAAGGCATCAATCAGGACTAAAGCAGCTGATATTACTTTGCTCTGATAGGGGACAGGATTACTTTCTAAATACTGACAGACTCCAGCTGCTTTCTTGGCTTTCACATCTTTTTGTCCTCCAGTTCATGTGTTCAGTACTTATTCTCTGTGTCCAGGGTTCCCACGTGTCCTGGAAAACAGCGAAAATGAGAAAAAGAGTAAAATGTCCTGGAAAAATTCCCCCTCTCGTCGCCGCTTTGTCTTTGCTTCACGCCGCTATGTTGCTGTTTTGTCGCAGCTTCATCCCAGCTATTCATTTGCTGCGTCGCAGTTTTGTCGCCATTTCGTCACAAATTCAGCACAGCTTTGTCGCATTTCATTGCCATTTCATCTCTGCTTCGTCGCCACTCCGTCACTGTTTCCTTACAGCTTCGTTGCCGTTTTGTCACAGTTTCATTGCCGTAGCATGACCGTTTCGTCGTAGCTCCGTCGCCCTTTCATTGCCGCTTCGTAGCTGTTTCATCACTGCTTCGTCGCTGCTTCGACATCCACCTTTAAGCTGCAAACCCTAATCAGCAACATCCAAACAAATAAAGGCTTGAAATATATTGATTTGCATATTATTTATCTATACAATATCAGTTATGCCATCAGTCATTTTCTGTACCGCTTATCCAGATCAGGGTCGTGGGGTTACTGGAGCCCATCCCAGCTATTATCAGGCGAGAGGCGGGGTACACCCTGGACAGGTCGCCAGTCTGTCCCAGGATCAACACAGAGAGACAGACAACCATTCACACTCACATTCATTCCTAGAGACAATTTAGAGTGACCAGTGAACCTAACATCATGTCTTTGGACTGCGGGAGGAAGCCGGAGTAACCAGAGAGAACCCACACATACACGGGGAGAACATGCAAACTCTACACAGGAAGGCCACAGTTGGAATTGTTCGAATCGAACCCCCCCCCCAGCCGGGAATTGAACTAGCGACCTTCTTACTGTGCGACTGCGGTGCTAATCACCACGCCACCGTGCAGCCCATCTATACAATATGTAAATAGCAACTTTTAAGTTGAATTACAGAAATACAAGAACTTTTTCAGAAGTATCTGCATCAGAGATATCTACGTCAGAGGTATCTACGCAGAAGTATCTATGTCAGAGGTATCTACGCAGAAGTATCTATGTCAGAGGTATCTACATCAGAGGTATCTACATCAGAGGTATCTACATCAGAGGTGTCTACGTCAGAGGTATCTACGCAGAAGTATCTATGTCAGAGGTATCTACGCAGAAGTATCTCAGTCAGAAGTATCTAAGTCAGAGGTATCTACATCAGAGGTGTCTACGTCAGAAGTATCTAAGTCAGAGGTATCTACATCAGAGGTATCTACATCAGAAGTATCTCAGTCAGAAGTATCTAAGTCAGAGGTATCTACATCAGAGGTATCTACATCAGAGGTGTCTACGTCAGAAGTATCTAAGTCAGAGGTATCTACATCAGAGGTATCTACATCAGAGGTATCTACATCAGAAGTATCTCAGTCAGAAGTATCTAAGTCAGAGGTATCTACATCAGAGGTATCTACATCAGAGGTGTCTACGTCAGAAGTATCTAAGTCAGAGGTATCTACATCAGAGGTATCTACATCAGAGGTGTCTACGTCAGAAGTATCTAAGTCAGAAGTATCTAAGTCAGAGGTATCTATGATCAGAGACCAGAAGCTGCGCTTCCTCCGACATCATCCTCTGTACTCTGGTGCTCGCCTCCCCTTAACTGTCCCCCTCCATCGCCCCCTCGTCCATCATCCAGCGTCTTCATAAATTCCTGCAGCTTCTCCTCGTCTTCTCCCCTCTTCTCCTCCCCTCTTGTCCTCATGCTCATGCTTAGTCAAAAACAACTTTATTGTCAAGTGTGCCCCATGTTAGACATACAACACAGCACGTCCTGCAGCAGATCCTTCAGCTTGTGCTTGTCTGCTTCTCTGTCCTGGACGAGGACAGGGATGGGGTCTTCCTTCAGCAGGTCCGTCATCTCCATCTTCTTCAGCTTGTGCTTGTCTCCTTCTCCGTCCTGTATGGGGACAGGGGCAGGGTCCTCCTGCAGCAGGTCAGTCAGCTCACTCCTTCTTCTTTAGCTTGTGTTTGTCTCCTTCTCTGTCCTGGAAGGTGACAGGGTCTTCCCACAGCAGGTCCAACAGCTTGTCTTTTTCAGCTTGTGCTTGTCTCCTTCTCTGTCCTGGAAGGTGACAGGGTCTTCCTACAGCAGGTCCAACAGCTTGTCTCATTCAGCTTGTGCTTGTCTCCTTCTCTGTCCTGGACGGGGACATGGTCTTCCTGCAGCAGATCCTTCAGCTCGCTCTTCTTTAGTTTGTGCTCGTCTCCTTTCTGTCCTGGATCGGGACAGGGACAGTGTCTTCCTGCAGCAGGTCCCTCGGCTCACTCTTCTTAAGCTTGTGCTTGTCTTCTTCTCTGTTCTGGACTGGGACGGGGACGGGATCTTTCTACAACAGGTCCAACAGCTCGCTCTTCTTCAGCTTGTGTTTGTCTCCTTCTCTGTCCTGGACGGGGACGCGGTCTTCCTGCAGCAGGTCCATCAGCTCGCTCTTTTTTAGCCTGTGCTTGTCTCCTTCTCTGTCCTGGACGGGGACAGGGATAGGGTCTTAATACAGCAGGTCCAACAGCTCGCTCTTCTTCAGCTTGTGCTTGTCTCCTTCTCTGTCCTGGACAGGAACGGGGTCTTCCTGCAGCTGGTCTGTCAGCCCGCTCTTCTTCAGCTTGTGCTTGTCTCCTTCTCTGTCCTGGATGGGGACAGGGAAGAGGTCTTCCTGCAGCTGGTCTGTCAGCTTACTCTTCTGCAGCTTGTGCTTGTCTCCTTCTCTGTCCTGGACGGGGACGGGGACAGGGAAGAGGTCTTCCTGCAGCTGGTCTGTCAGCCCGCTCTTCTGCAGCTTGTGCTTGTCTCCTTCTCTGTCCTGGATGGGGACGGGGACAGGCATAGGGTCTTCCTGCACCTGGTCTGTCAGCTTATCCTTCTGCAGCTTGTGCTTGTCTCCTTCTCTGTCCTGGATGGGGACGGGGACAGGGACAGGGAAGAGGTCTTCCTGCAGCAGGTCTGTCAGCCCGCTCTTCTTCAGCTTGTGCTTGTCTCCTTCTCTGTCCTGGACGGGTACGGGGACGGGGACAGGGAAGAGGTCTTCCTGCAGCTGGTCTGTCAGCCCGCTCTTCTGCAGCTTGTGCTTGTCTCCTTCTCTGTCCTGGATGGGGATGGGGACGGGGACAGGGAAGAGGTCTTCCTGCAGCAGGTCTGTCAGCTTACTCTTCATCAGCTTGTGCTTGTCTCCTTCTCTGTCCTGGATGGGGACAGGGACAGGGAAGAGGTCTTCCTGCAGCAGGTCTGTCAGCTTACTCTTCTTCAGCTTGTGCTTGTCCCCTTCTCTGTCCTGGATGGGGACAGGGACAGGGAAGAGGTCTTCCTGCAGCAGGTCTGTCAGCTTACTCTTCATCAGCTTGTGCTTGTGCCCTTCTCTCTCTGAATACTTCTGGAACTCTGTGATGACTGTTGCCATGGAGGTTTCCAGGTCGGTCATTATGGTCTGCAGGTGTGTGGCTCAGACCTGGAGGAGGCTCTTGGTATCGGCCCAATATCAGGAACACTTAAAAGATGAAGTAGATGATATTTTTGGGACAAAGTTGTTTTCCTGCATCCATGAACAAAAACAGACTGAGGAGAAAAGTTTCTGATGATGAAGGACTGACCCGCAGAGCAGCGCTGCAGGAACGCTTCTGCACCGGAGCGTCCTACCGGGTGCTCCAGCAGGTCCCAGAGTCCAGCCCGGCGGAGGTCTGCAGGCTTTATGCTGCAGCAGCTGGTGGGAGGTGGTGGGGGGAGGGGAGGCCTGAGGTCAGTCTACTGACCAATCCGCTGCTCCACCTCTCCTCACGCCGCTGCAGCCCTGCACAAACCAGCACTGACCCACAGAGATGTCCGTTTTCTGGCTGATTTAAGATCAGCAGCTCAGAGCTGCATGGTCACCTTGAGGCCTGGAAAGTCCTGCTGGGAGCAGAAACCTGATCTGGATCCTCCAGGATTTTCCTTACTGCTCTGCTCATTCTGACTTCAGTTTTCCTTGAGCAAAACCTTCATCACACTCCACTTTATTTACTCTATTACACCTGAAACCTTTTATCTTTATGTGAAAACCTCCCATCCTCCCAGCTTTCATGCTTACTTAGAACAACCAAAGAGATGATATTTATGTGAAATAAGTGTCAAACTTTCCAAACAAAGATACAATTCTTACAGTCTCTGGACAGATTCCCATCATGGATCTGTAGACCTCCATGATCCTCTGTCCAGTCCCTGCAGAACCACCTCTTCAGCATTTGGACGGTACACTATATTGCCAAAAGTATTTGCTCACCATCCCGATGATGGAATCAGGTGCTCCATCACTTCCACAGGTGTATGAATGAAGCAGCTCGGCATGCAGACTGTTTCTACAAACGTGTGAAAGAATGTGTCGCTCTCAGGAATCAGTGAATTCCAGCGTGGAACTGTGATAGGATGCCACCTGTCAACAATCCAGTGGTGAAATTTCCTCCTAAATATTCCACAGTCCGCTGTCAGCTGGATTATAAAAACATGGAAGTGTTTGGGAACGACAGCAGCTCGGCCATGAAGTGTTCGTCCACGTAAACTGATGGAGCGGGTCAGTGATGCTGAAGCTCATAGTGAGAAGAGGTGGCCAACTTTCTGCAGAGTCAATCACTACAGACCTCCAACCTTCATGTGGCCTTCAGATCAGATCAAGAACAGGGACAGAGAGCTTCATGGAATGGGTTTCCATGGCGACCAGCTGCATCCATCCATCCATCACAAGTGCGATGCAAAGCGTGGATGCAGTGGTGGAAAGCAGCCGCCACTAGACTCTAGAGCAGTGGAGGGTTCTCTGGAGGACCAATCACGCTTCTCCATCTGCAATCTGATGGAGGAGTCTGGGTTTGGCGGTTGCCAGGACAACGGTACTCGTCTGACTGCATTGTGCCAAGTGTAAAGCTTGGTGGAGGGGGTATTATGGTGTGGGGGTGTTTTCAGGAGCTGGGCTTGGCCCCTTAGTTCCAGTGAAAGGAACTCTGAATGCTTCAGCATACCAAGACATTCTGGACAATTCCATGTCCCAGCTTTGTGGGACCAGTTTGGAGCTGGTCCCTTCCTCTTCCAACATGACTGTGCACCACAAAGCAGGTCCATAAAGACCTGGATGCAGAGTCTGGTGTGGAGGAACTGGACTGGCCTGCACAGAGTCCTGACCTCAACCCCATAGAACACCTTTGGGATGAATCAGAGCGGAGACTGAGAGCCAGACCTTCTGGTCCAACATCAGTGTGACCTCACAAATGTGCTTCTGGAAGATGGTCAAAGATTCCCAGAAACACTCCTAAACCTTGTGGACAGCCTTCCCAGAAGATGAAGCTGTTCCAGCAGCAAAGGTGGACCAACGTCATCCTGAACCCGACGGATCAGGAATGGATGTTACTGAAGCTTAGATGTGGGTCAAGGCAGGTGAGGCGATACTTTTGGATATATATTAGGGATGCACGATATTGGAATTTTGGCTGATATCCAATATGCCGATATTTTAAAACTCGTGGCCAATAACCGATATCGATACCGATATTAAAGCTGAAAAAGAGCAGTCATTGCAAATAGCAGTTTTGTTATCCGTTTCCGACACTTTGAAAAATAGGGGTGGGAAGAAATATCGATATACTGAAATATAGCGATATTTTCATCTACGATATCAAATCGATATTTAAAAACGTGGCATCTATCTATTTTACTCACAAAATTTTGCGAGATTTCATCGCTCTGTTACAAAAAATTTCATGAATTCTCGTGAGATTTCGTAACAGAATGATGAAAAATTGACTGTATAATGTATAATGACTGCTTATTTTTTCAGCTTTAGTATTGGTATCGATATTGTTTTCAAAATATCTGCATATCAGATATCGGCCAAAATTCCAATATCGTGCATCCCTAGTTTTCTTTACGTAACATACGGTCCATTCATAATAAAATAACTGCCAAACAAAATGAAAGAAATTCATTTCAAAATTTTTCACAACTTCTGTTCATACAGTCTGAATTTATCTACATTTACAGATATTCACCCAGAATGCTCTTTTTGTGGATCTGAAGTTGAATCAGGAATTCATTTGTTCTTTAAATGCCCTTTCACTGAAACATTTTGGACAGAAATTGCATTTTTTATTATATACTTCTTTTAATTACCTCGTTGATATGACGGAAGAAATCGTATTATTTCTCTTTTGCAACACTAGACTCGCTCCATTAAACAGCTGTTAAAATCCTGCGCTTGCTTGGAAAAGGACATATTCATGAGTGCAGAGTTACAGCTACCAGCTGTTTTAGCTATTTTTATGCTGAGTTAAAGATTCTTACCAAGTCCCAAGCAAAGTTTAAAAAAACAAAGCCATTCAAACTCATCATATTTTTAAAATGATTTAGAAATCAATAATTTAGTACTCACATTAGATAGATGAATGTACTACCTCATGCTTGAGTACTGCATTATATTTTTAAATTTGTCTTCTTTCTGTTTTATTTTTATTGTATAAGTTTTTTTTTTCTCTTCTCCAACACTGCATTATTATACGTGTTTAAGGTTATATCACATCCCTGATGTTACCAGTTGTTAGGTTCATTCTTTATAAACCCTGAAGGAATGAGAGAGACAAGAAAGAGTCAACACCAAGTCAGAGTTTTAACTTGCAAGGGGAGACAGTCTCATACCGTCTCCAAGGATTTTCTGAGCCTTGCAGCTTTTTATTCACACAGGTCATGTTAGACAAAACAACTCCTTGTATGGAAACAGGTTGACAGATACAGTAGCAGAAGATAGGAGTACTTCTCCATAGCAGTACTTTTCCACTGAGAGCATGTCACACTGAAGCAGATCATGCATGTCACACACTTATCATTGATAATATAGAATTATTCTAACAACAGTTCATTGTAAATGTCAAATGCATTTGCTATGGTTGTATGTATGTGTTTTGGGAAACAAAAAAAGAAGAAGAAGAAAAAAAAAGAAAGCTGCTTGTCATGCATGAAGTCACCGTTAGAGGGCAGCAGTGTGCTGCTGCACCATCAGCAGCCAGAAATTCCAGCCTGGAACCAGATGATGATCAATCAATCAACTGAATTAATTGATTCAGTTACTGAGGTTTTCTAAAGCTGCAACTTCTAATCAGCAAAATCCAACCAAATTAAAGCTTGAAATGTGTTGATTTGCATATTATTTATCTATGCAATATGTAAATTGCAACATTTAAGTTGAATTATAGAAAGAAATGGACTTTTTCCAGATATTCTAATTTTTTGGGTAGTACCTATATCTATCTCTCTCTCTCTCTCTCTCTCTCTCTCTCTCTCTCTCTCTCTCTCTCTCTCTCTCTCTACATATATATATATATATATATATATATGTATATATAACATATACATTCAGATGTCGGCAACAACCCAAGTAATGCACACATACAAAGAAATACGAACGTTTATGTCCATGATTGAAGTTATGTGTAATAAAGTGAAACAGGGAATAGTGAAACGTGTGTGGGTGTATAGATATTATACAGTTGGTACAGAAAGTATTCAGACCCCTTTAAACTTTTCACTCTTTGTTTTATTGCAGTCATTTGCTAAAATCAAAAGAGTTCATTTAATTTCTCATTAGTGTCACTCAGCACCCAATTTTTGACAGAAAAAAACAGAAATGTCAAAATCTTTGCAAATTCCTTAAAAAAGAAACTGAAATATGACATGGTCATAAGTATTCAGAGCATTTGCTCAGTACTGAGTAGAAATACCCTTTTGAGCTCGTACAGCCATGAGTCTTCTTGGGAATGATGCAACAAGTGTTCCAGTGTGTCCCTGCAGCTGAAAAACACCCCCATACCATGATGCTGCCACCACCGTGCTTCACTGTTGGGATGGTATTGGGCAGGTGATGAGCAGTGCCTGGTTTTCTCCACACATACCGCTTAGAATTAACTCCAAAAAGTTCAATCTTGGTCTCATCAGACCAGAGAATCTTATTTCTCTCAGTCTGGGAGTCCTTCATGTGTTTTTGGCAAACTCTATGCGGGCTTTCATATGTCTGCACTGAGGAGAGGCTTCCATCGGGCCACTCTGCCATAAAGCCCCGACTGGTGGAGGCTGCAGTGATAGCTGACTTTGTGGAACTTTCTCCATCTCCCTGCTGCATCTCTGGAGCTCAGCCACAGTGATCTTTGGCTTCTTCTTTACTCTCTCACCAAGGCTCTTCTCCCACCATTGCTCAGTTTGGCTGGACGGCCGGGTCTAGGAAGAGTTCTGGTCGTCCCAAACTTCTTCCATGTAAGGACTATGGAGGCCACCGTGCTCTTAGGAACCTTTAGTGCTGCAGAAACTCTTTTGTAACCTTGTCCACATCTGTGTCTCACCACAATTCTGTCTCTGAGCTCCTTGGACAGTTCCTTCCACCTCATGATCCTCATTTGCTCTGACATGCACTGTGAGCTGGAAGCTCTTATATAGACAGGTGTGTGTCTTTCCTAATCATTTCAGTGAGATATAGAAGCTTGTAATAAGCAAAAAAATAATTTGCCAATGGGACAAGATACATTTTCTGATAAGATTTCTTGAAATAAGATGCATTGCCTTAAAACAAGTTCCTGTATGTCACTGAAATGTTTCTCTTTAGGTAATTTTGTCTTGTTTTGAGAGTGATGAGATATTTTGACTAGAAACGAGGAAAATAAACTTGGTAAAATTTAATTTTATTGCAATGTGGTAGCAATGATGATGATGGTGGGGAAGATCCGGACTCAGTGGTGGATCTCTGAGTCTGGTGAAGACTTTCAGGACTCAGAGGATCATCCCAGAAACTAGAGTTTAACCACTGCGGTCCAGGTGGACCGTCTCATCTGGACCAACAACATCAACATTCATGAAATCTGTCACCATGGCAACGTCAAACACGCCAACATGCTCTGGGCTGCAGCTGCAGATTGGCCATCTCATGTCACATCTTCCTCCCGTCTAATCCCATAATCCTCTGCTGCCCCCCATCGGATTAAAGGCTCCTGGATCAGAGCTCGGTGTCCTCGACCCACAACACAACCTGGCCTACATGTCCACCTCCTCTCCCAGCTGAAGATAAGCAGGCAGATGACCGGGTTTCCAGACGAACAAGGCCTGAGGGTCAGCAGCCAATCACAGCCAAGATGCAGTGAAATAAACATGCATTTATTTACAAGTTTGTTTACAGTGGAATAAACACAAAAAGCCTATCTTCATATGAAATAAAAATGCGGGGATTCCCAACCTGACCTGCAGAGCCGGACTGTGACAGTCTACAAATAAAAATATTACAAACATTAAAACCACAGAAGAAGATCAGAGTCCACGATGACGCGTAAGACGGGAGAAGGAAGGAGAACAAGTTTAAAGATGGAGGGAAAATGGAAAACAGAGGAGAAATAAAAGTAAACAATGGTCTCTGTTTCCACGGCAACCGTATTCTCGCCTGGTATGCGGTTCATTAGCTGGAAAGTAGTAGATGTGTCTGCCAAAGCGGGATGTCATAGTATGATGTCATCATATGTTATAGCACGATGTTATCGTGTGATGTCATAGTGTGGTGTGGTAGCGTGATGTTCTGATACCTGGGTTTTACACATGTGACAAACTCACCTGTGATTTACCTGTGAAACAAAATTGTCATGTTCCACACGTTCATTGAGGAACGTGTGTGAACGTGTGGAACACGTGGAGCGTGTGGAACATCTGAAACGTGTGGACCATGTGGAATGTGTGGAACGTGTGAACATGAGGGAACATGTGAAATGTCTGAAACGTGTGAAATGTCTGAAACGTGTGGAACATGTGTGAACATGACAAACATGTGGAACGTCTGAAATGTGTGTGAGCATGAGGAGCGTGTGGAACATGTGTGAACATGTGTAGAACACATGGAACGTGTGTGATGTGGGGAATATGTGAAACGTGTGTGAACATGAAGAACGATGTTGAACATCTGAAACGTGTGAACATGAGGAAAGTGTGGAAAATCTGAAAAGTGTGAGAATATGTGAACGTGTGTGAACGTGTGTGAACATGAAGAACGTGTGGAACATCTGAAACGTGTGGAACGTGTGTGAACATGAAGAACGTGTGGAACATCTGAATCGTGTGGAACGTGTGTGAACATGTGAAACGTGGAGCAGTTGTGATCAACGTTAATTTTTCTCTGAGTTGAAGGAATAAACAGCTCCAGCAGGAACATGTGGAAAGTATGGAAGATGTGTAATGTGTGTGAACATGGAGAACACATGGAATGTGTGTAATGTGTGTGATTGTATGGAACACATGGAACCTGTGGAACATCTGAAACGTGTGGAACGTGTGTGAACATGAAAAGCGTGTGGAACATCTGAAACGGTGTGGAACGTGTGAACATGTGTGAACACGTGGAACGTGTGGAATGTGTGTGAACACGTGGAACTCATGGAACATGTGTGAACATAAGGAACGTGTGGAACACGTAGGAAGTGTGGAATGTCTGAAACGTGTGAACATGAGGAACGTGTGGAACATCTGAAACGTGTGGAACATGTGGAATGACTCCAGCGGAAATGTATGTAACATGTGAACGTGTGGAACACATGGAACATGTAACATGTGTAACAACATGTTTGAACATGTGGAACGTGGAGCAGTTGTGATCAGCGTTAATTTTCCTTTTGAGATAAAGGAATAAACGACTCCAGCGGCTCTGTTCCAACCTCCCCTGACACTCATCTAAAGTTCTAGAACCAGTTTCTGCTCAGAACCCTGTAGAACGTTTGTATATAAGACGTACTACAGTTAGAGGCGTGTGATACTGTTACATCTGGTATCAGTCAGATACCAAGTAAATAAAGGGCTAGTATAGTTGACACTGATACTGATACTGACACTGATACTGATACCGATAAGTTTCAACAGGGCGGTCAAATGAACAGATTTATTTGAAGGGATCATTCTGAGGAATCCAGACACTAATTTTTCTCATGAAGTATAAACAACCAAATTATTATCCATCCCATAATAATCTGAATTTTTCATTATCTGGATAAGAGAAGCTGATATCTGACATGTAGGTACCTGGTTACCATGGAGAACTGGATCCACCAGAAACCACATCTCTTCCTTATTTATGAAGATTCTGATCGTTGAAAGCCTGACACTGAAGTATCAATATGATCGCTCTAGTATTGATTGATACCGATACCAGTGTTAGTATCGATATTTTCTATATTTGTATCTGCCCACCCTGAGCTGCAGTGAATGAAAAGATGCCGCTTTGTTTGCTCGGGTGAAAGTAGAAGCAGGGTGAGTACTTCCAGGTACTTCCAGGTACTTCCAGGAAGATGTCAGTGGAACCAGCTTCTCATTATTTCGGACTTTCTTTCCAACTTTTCCTCTCAACGTGGCAGTAAAATGCAGGTTTGTGTGAAATGTCATAGATCTGGAAGAAGCAGCCAGACTGCACCCAGCAGGATCAGGTCTGCTGACACCGATGAAGATCCGGTCTGTCCGTTAGTCAGCAGAGGTGAAGGTTTCTCCAGCTGGTCAGCGATCATGGTGCTAATCTCTGCAGTAAAACCTCTCCTGACCACCACGGTGGCAGACGGTGAAGCGCTAAGCTGCTGCCGGACACCTCGCCGCCATCGCAGGGGATTACCGCCGGCTCTGCTCTCATTTCTCACCAGGACAGGTGGACGACTCGTCCCAGGACATCACACAGAGAGGCTGGCTCACCGAGACTGTGCTGTCTGACTGGGACCTGGTCTAAGGTGGTCTAGATACATATAAGACCATAAAACGAGGCCATTCTGCATTTTCACAAACAGATCAAAGGTTTCACAAACCAGAATCTGAAACACACGTTCCGCACTGTGGAACGTGTGTGAACATGTGGATCGTTTGAAACTTGTGTGAACGTGTAGTACAGGGGTAGTGTAGTACAGGTGTGGTGTAGTACAGGTGTGGTGTAGTACAGGTGTGGTGTAGTATAGGTGTGGTGTAGTACAGG